>JAECUM010028671.1:0-40571 GCA_016617855.1 Megalonaias nervosa | reverse complement strand
AACCCCGGACCCGCAGGGGGTTATTAAATAATAGTTTGAATTATTTCATTCAAAGGCACAATAATACAGAACAGTAAAGATTCATGATATATGTCTACAGCCAGTAAGGGAAAAGTATTATTTTCTTAAGCCATGCCCACTTATCAGTTGAGGACGAGGGCAACACTTCGATTAAAAAATTAAAATCCATACTTGCACGACAGAAATCATCGTCTACAAAGACTGTTTCGTTGTTTTCAAGCAAAACACGGTTTGTTCTTTAATTTCATCAATGTTTAGGACTGTATACAAGTAACAGTGCATAATGCCATTTCTCACTGTACCATCAAGATATGAAAACAGACGATGCTTATTTATTCATTTAAAGTGTATTTCATTTGTAGCATAAGCAAAAATATCTCATTTATTTGCAAAAACTTCAAGTATTTGGTTCATGATTAAAATCTTACGTGAGAAGACTATACCAGCTTTTCTAGATTATTTAATGCCTCATATGTTAAATAGATGCATAGCTAAGTTGGTCGAAGTATTGCTCACGTAATGAGCTTTTTGTGGGTTCGAACCCACTTGCGGCCAAAAAGATATTTTTCTCCTTTCGTATTGATTATTTTAATTCTACAAAACAAATGTCAAATCTCCTTATTGCAACCGTATACTGGTTCACATCATACAATAATACTTGGAACTTTATGAATAAAATGAGATAAACAATTTTATTGCTTTTTTATTATCATGTATAATGCATTGTACATAACCTTTTAAATCTCAAAGTTTTAATGTTTTAATTTATCTGTCAGTATCAAATTAGTAAATGCAAAATAAGCTACGTTTAAAAAACTGTTAATTTAAATAGTGAAATTTGAATTATGTTCCCTTGCGTAAATTATTTAACAAGAATTCAATATTGTTCTAACTTGTAGAATAAAATCAAAATATGAAAAAGTGATAAGCGCAATGTCATAAGAATATTTTAATAACAAGGTTAATAAATAATTCCATATCCTAAATTTAAATTATAATATAATTATTTATTTTAAAAATATTTCTTTATATTGCTGTGTCAGTATTATGCAAATTAAAAATAAAATTACATAACAGGTTACAGTGGCGAAACATTTAGTTCTCATGATAAACATAAACACGTGAGCAAAAGAAAATGGATCTGTTCTTATCTTATACTTGCATCGGCAGTACAAGAAAACAAACAAACACACAGTATAGCATGATATACATAGCAAAAGCAGGACCAGAGGAGATGTCTGGCTAGTGGGGGGAGGGCACAAACGAGGTCTGTAACTTATCATAGTTTCAGGTCGAGGGCATGTCCACAAATAAACTGGCAAAGATCACAAAAGGAAACTGGGGGAAGGAAACAGGCCGAAGAAATGTCTCTGGTAGGAAGTAAGACCCCCGCAAATCTTAATAAATGGGTGCACTGAGGAACCAGTCCGGGTGCCTCGACAAGTACCAGGAGGGAAGATCAACCCCAAATTCAAAAACAAATCTAAACAAAGTTTTGCTTCAAAATTTTATTTTATTTTTTGTTTATGAAATACAACACTACAGACTCTTGGGGCCACACGCACATATAAAAGAATTCACAATCCTTCGTCAACATGGGTGGACTATCAATGGTTACTAGCTAACACAGCTGGGAGCTAGCGAGGGGGTCACAAATAAAGCTTCGGCAGCACATATACTCAAATTAGAACGATACACAGAAGATTAGCACTGCTTTATGGAACGCCAGAGCTGTCTTAAGATGATATTTTTTATTATTTGATGTGGAAACCTCATTATGTGATGTACTTTTGTACTTATATGATGTACAATCTTCTTAATATGCTATGCTTTCTCGGATGTCAATGATGAAACGCTCGACCTCTCCGTTATTTAAATAATAAGAGAATTCCCACATTGTGATGAAGTAACGATAAGACAAATCTTGTATCATAGAAATATCAAGGTTTGTGTTATTATTTAATATTGTTTTGATCACTTAGAATAGCCACTGACATATAGGTACTCTATAGTAAACCATTTCATGTGTTTAATATTTAAAATTTATTTATTTAAAACAATGACAAAGAAGGAATTGCTTTCATTGTCGCTTGCCGTATTAATCCTTTGGGTTTACTTAAGCTTGGATGAGAAATCATGTGCCTTGCTCTACCGGGATGGAATAAATTAAGCCACGACATTTAGTTCCAAGACCAATTTACAAAAGACATTTTGCATTGCCTTAAAAGTCAAGAGACTTAGTATCTTGGTTATTTAGTACCTAAAAAAGCTAGTTAAGATCAAAACGACATGACCGCTGTGCCTACGACTTACGGTTTTAGAAAAACGTTTTGATTCTGCACATCCATTTATCCGCCCATCCATTGATCTTGAAGTATTTGCACAACCTTAGAAACTTAAATTTTGGAAACAGTAATGACACTATTAAAATAACTAATTTGAGGATTGTACAAGTTTGAAATAGATCGTCAAAAGTTGTCTAAATTATTCCATTCTGTAAATTGCTGAAAACATAGTCAATACTAATTGAGAGAAACTTTACAAACTATTTTGTCCTAAGTTTTCAGGTAAACACCTTTGTAATCAAATTTATAAATATGCTTCCATACAATATTTTGTAACCTCTATTTAGACAACACAATTTTCCATGTTTATCACCAATGGACAAAACAAGGGAGTTGATCATTATTGTGATATGGATTTATATAAGAAAATATAATAAGCAATCTCCTTAAATTTCACATGAGAAAATTAATTTATTAATGCATGAATATCTTTATAATTTCAAAATAAATAAGAAAATCATGTATTCACAAAGTATATGCTATACTATTATAAATTATTTGTAGTTCTTAATATTTTCTGGTAAAATCTTAACCATTTTGTAACATGCAATATAGAGTTTCATATTTTCTATTTCATAATGTTGTTGAAATAAATTCTAGAAAATAACAATACTTGTTCTGATTCTAGCTCATTTTGTTGTAATAAACTATATTCTCCTAAGAAACTCAGAATAAACAAAATAATGTAAAATAAAAATATTGTTTTTAAAAAACCAGCAAAACAAACTTACATTCGGTATAAAAAGCACAAATTATGCATTAGCAGAATAACTTGGATTATTTCAATTTTTAGAATAAAAACTGCCTTATGAGATATTAATCATACCATTTTGCTTTGATCATATCTAGATTTATTCTGATATAATTAGTTTGAATTGATTACATTGAAGGGCACCAGAGTAAGCAAATGACATTTTAATAATAATAATAATAATAATAATAATAATAATCTATTTATTTAAAGAGCAGGGTAACTCAATCACCTAAATACGACTAACCTCCCTTGAGGCAAACTAACGTCCCGTTAGGCACCCTACTAGCAAACAGATACCTTCGTACGAGTTTTTCTCTCTCATGAAAATAACTACTTACAATTTAAAACATCTACAAATACATATTAAGGTATATCATGAAAGTAGTAGGATTTAGTTGCTTATATAAATTTTCTTTCATCTCTTCATAAATAAAAGTATTTGGTTTTGGAAACACAGTTTAGTACTCGCATCATAAGCATGGAGAATTTAAGAACGGGAAGTGAATTCAGGTAAATGAATAATTCTGAATATGTGTTCTAGTTTTACGATAATTTGATCCCGCTCACCGTTACAGATCACTCCCATCTCACCTCTGTCTGCGTGGGTTCGAGTCTCGAGCTTTTCTAATGTAGGTACATGAGAAAAAAAATGCCAGTTGCTTCCCGTGGGTCAGATGTCCTTCCCGGGTTCTTCCTCACGGAGCAGTATATAGCCTAACTTGCGCTGAAAATGGCGTTGAACTCGCCAGCAGAAACAACTTTTTCTATCCCTCTCTCTCTCTCTCTCTCTCTCTCTCTGCTAGTTGCTGGGAAATAGAGTTAGAAACTTACAATAAAGGTGTGTTTTCCTTTTAGAATGTTAGAATAATCGCTGATGAAATCCTACATATTGCTAAAAGTGTTAAGGAAAACATATTATGAACCTGTTGTAGGAGATGGGATTTCAAGTTACCATTGCCAAGTTTGTCTGTTGTGAATGAGATAAAGAACACCAGATGAACTAAGGAGTAATCAAAATCTTATTTACTGTCTCATATGTTGCATGAGACAACTATATGACTGGGTAACTACAGGGTTTGTCCATACTATCTCATCATCACTAATAATATCTATGGCAGAAAGATAGTTGGGGAGGTGCGCATTGGTTCAGTCCAACGACTCAGCTATATTCTCAATGATGATTATAGGCTTTTACTTGGGGCCGAATGTAGCTATTTGGGCATAATCTGACATATAGTATCAAATTTGTTGCTTATAATTTACAATAAACTAATTATCGACAGTGCGTGCACTCTTAGGTATGCTGCACTTGTACGCATTCCATAATATTATGCATGACAGCTTGAATACCTAGAAAGAATCAAGTTTTATTCAAAGCATGTATCCTGCAGTATCCTCTAAAGTATTAAACGGTGGCTCTGTGTTCCAAGCTAGAATTCCATTTGCCACAGTCTTTAAAGAAAATGCATGTTTATTTTCTCGTGTGCAAATAAACGTCTCGATCTGGCTTCAGGTTTTCTTTAACTTTGTATCAACAGCGATGTTACATCAGTACGACTCAGATTGCATGGATTCAGAATGGAGCTTGCGAATTAAGATTTAATACAGGTTTGTCTTCAGCATATTAGTGACTTTCGGATGAGTTATTTGTACTCATATGCGGTGGACAAAAATCAAACTTTAATAGTTTGGAGTATAGCATTATACCGAGTTTAGAAAATCTTCGCTTGAAGAGATACAGTACTCAAGAACTGTAGCAGACTCAAGTATACTTTAGCGCAGTCTGTATGCAGTCCGATATTTCAATGACACGCACACCAATGAGGATGGAGATCTGTTCTGTTGTGGGGCTTTACGCCATTTTTCAGCACACGATAGGCTATACATGGCGGCCAGTATTAATGGTGGAGGAAGAAACCGGGAAATCCGCGGAAAGAACCACCGACCCACGAGAAGCTACTGGCAAGCTTTCTCACATATCCACATTCGCCGAATCTTAGACTCGAACCCACGCAGACAGAGGTGAGATGGCAGTGATCCGTAACGGACAGCGCTTTAGACCATTCGGCCATTCGGGGCCCCCTTCGAGGATGGAGATATTCAGGTCGGTTGGGGTTACCTCGCATTGGAGAGTACACACACAGTTAAGTAATGAAGATGATTCCTGGTATAATTGGGCAGTGGTTGATTCACTTATGTGTCTCTATTTCTTTCAGTATCTGAATTAAAGAGAGACACAAACGTGTTGCCATGCACAATATGATTCACGTGATTGGGACTGAGCCAAATATCGCACACAGAGACACGGCATTAAATCTTCTGGTTTATTCCTTTATCCAGGAAAATCAGCTGACCAATACAGTCGCATGCTTCACCCAATTCTAGATAATCCTTCCTAATCACAAGGATGACAAGTTCTACTTGGCGCATTAGCTCAAGAGAGTTCTTACCTCTCAGTCAAGGCCTGTACATTATTGATGTATGGCAATTATGTTTGCCATTTAGAACGATGTTTTGCAACATGACAAAAAATTTCATTTCATACGCATCACTGTTTAAGAAAACAAATTTCATTTAATCAGCAACAGTGTGCAATATAACACGTGTACATCCGTTTCTGAATGTGTGTTAGTTTGTGTATGGGCATATACCACCCTATTTTGGATATGTGCGTTTGTGAAGAAGTATCGGCGTATCGGGGCATACACTTTTCAATTTTGGATGTGTGTATTTATGTGTGTGGTCATACATCGCCCCATACACTTTGAAATTTAAGGATGATGCTGACTTTTTTAACTTCTCATATTTTTACATACTTAATGATCTAAAGGATCTAAAATGATAAATCCTCTACAACTGCCATCACCGTGCAAGAAAACAATTTTTTATTTAATCAGCAACAGTGTGCAATATAAGAAGTTAACATCCGTTTGTGTATGTGTTTTAGTTTGTGTATAGTCCTATACCACCCTATTTTGGATACAACTGCCACGTTAATGTCTCAAGAAATAATATATAAATACAAATGTATAGTATACGATCACAATCAAAAGAGCAAAATAATAGTACTGTTAGTAGACACCTGTCCTGTTTTAATTGTTTCGTATGTACGCATTAGCATAGCATAGTTGATTCTGGACATCACTGATCAAATAACAAATTACACACTGTGACACACTTTTTGTTCCTGGGTAGTAAGTGTTATTTCGTAATTGCATATGCCTAAAAAGTATAGAAAATGGCTATATTATTCCCCAAATCCTTTGCTTTTGTGACCAGGACAGTGATATTTTGAGATTTACATATTTCCAATGAGAAAACGGGCAAATTTATGTCTTTTCGTTCACATAAAGTCAGAAAAAACAACATATGAATCAAAATTAGCACGTATTTATACTAAATTAACAAAAAGGACCACAAATGATTGAGAAGTGAGTAATTTGTCGAGATTTACGATTATACTGTAAATCACTTTCACGAATCAGCCACCAAATATAGTCTCCCGTCATGTTCTCGTTATCCTGTCCTTGGTAGCGGAGTTTAAAGTCCAGTATAGCCTGGTGGAAGCGCTCGCCTTGCTGCACCGAATACGCTCCCATGATCTCCTTGAATTTATCAAGATGAGCATCAAGGATATGGATCTTAAGAGACATCCTGCAGCCCACTGTGACATAGTTATCCACCAGAGTCTTAACCAGCTCCACATAGTTTTCGGCCTTGTGATTGCCCAGGAAGCCCCGAACCACTGAGACAAGCTGTTTCAAGCCGCTTTCTCCTTACTAATGAGCTTCTTGAGGAATTCATTGCACTCCAGGATCTTCTTTATCTGTGGTCCGACGAAGACACCGGATTCGACCTTTGCCTCAGACAGCTTAGGGAAAAAGTGTTTAAGGTACTTGAAGGCTGCAGACTAATTATCTAGAGCTGTAACAAATTGTTTCAGAAGGCCCAATTTGATGTGCAGTGGTGGCATCAGCACCTTCCTGGGGTCCACCAGTGGCTCCCACTTGACGTTGTTCCTCCCCACAGAGAACTCGGTCCGCTGTGGCCAGTCCTTTCTGTGGTAGTGCTCCTGGTGTCCCTGCTGTCCCAAAGGCAATGATAGCAGGGAAACATGGTAAAACCGCCTTGGAGACCCATCAGGAATGCCACCATTTTGAAGTCTCCGATGACCTTCCAGCCGTACTCATCATACTTCAAGGCGTCCAGCAAGGTCTTGATGCTGTTGCAATCCTCTTTGAGGTGCACCGAATGAGCCAGGGGAAGAGGCGGGTACTTGTTCCCGTTATGGAGCAGAACGGCTTTAAGGCTCCTGGATGAGCTTTCAATGAAGAGGCGCCACTCATTCTGGTTACAGGCAATTCCGATTGCTTCGAACAGACTGGTCACGTTGTGGCAGAAGCAGACCCATCTTGACGGGTGAAGAAGCTGGAAAAAGCTTGGTGACGCTTCTTCTCATCTGCCACTTGCACACTTTCATCCAACACGTTCCACTGCTTGAGTCTAGACGTCAAAAGCTCGGCATTGGACTTGGTGAGACCAAGATCTCTGATCAAGTCGTTGAGGTCCTTTCAGTTGGGGTAGTATGGGTTTCTCTCCTCAGTTCCATATCTGAAATTGCCATCTGGATCTACAATGTCGTCCTCGCTCTCTGACTTGCTGCTCTCTTCTAAAGTCTGCTTTCTCTCCGGATTAGTGGATACGTGGAGCTCAGGGCAGTGTGGCACCGGGGCCATGAATGGATGAAGGCTGGATACGTGATAGCAGGTGCATTCTTGCCAGTCCGACATTTGGAACGGTCCACCATGTAGAAGTAGCAGTTGCTTGAGTGGTCAGTGGGTTCCCGCCAAATGTTTGGGATAGCGAACTTCATGACCCTCTTTTCCCCTCTGTACCATCCTACAAAAATACATTTATTTCACCCATGACTAATGTGTAAGAGATTTTCGCAACATTTTTCATATATATTTTTTCAATAACATTTAAAATAGTAAAACATTTTAAATTAAAAACTTTTACAATTTTAAAAATTTTAACAAATTTTATAACATAAAATGCCTTGTTTGGATCAAAGTTTGGTCCTATTTCAAAATGGAATCAATGATTTATACCCTGTTTATGCAGTTACTAGATCTATGGCAAAAAAAAAACAGTTCTTGAGAATGAAGTTGATCAGGAAAACATCCCTTTGGCTGACACATTTCTTGATCAGGATTTTGAAGAGGTCACTTTTCCTCCTCGTTTTGATCAATCAAAGGGTATTGCTCACAGTGATCGTCTTTAACTACGTATTCTCTTATGTCTAATCAAGGTGACAACGACGATCACTTGTCGTCGAACAGGACAAATATCCTGAGATATCCTGTTTGTTTCAGAGGGCTGTTAGCGAAGCTGACTCTGCAGTGGTACCAAGTTGCTCCTTTTTGAACAATGGGGTCTTAATCAGAAACTGGAGACCACCAGAGGTACCCGCTGACGATGAGTGGTCAGTGAGCTCTCCAATCGTCATTCCTTAGTCACATAAATACGAAATTCTTAGTTTAGCCCATGAAACTCAGTTGACTGGTCATTTAGGATTCATCAAGATTTACCACAAGATCTTACATAATTTTTATTGGCTAGAAATTAAAGGTGATGTTTCCAAATATTTTAGGTCTTGTTTTATTTGTCAATTAGCTAGTTTGCGTTCTTTTGAACTATCTTTTCGACACATCGCCCATGGACCATCGGAATTGTTTAAGGACAAACCTTTTTTAACAGAGGACTCCGACATTAGTCTTTCAGATTATGTCTTTGTGAAGATGTAGAAACGATATTCTACCTCATCACTTACAAATGCAATTAAGTCAGGTCAAAACCACAAAGATAAGAACTTTTCAACCTGGTAATGAAGTACTGTCTACCTTGCCAATACTTCAAGATCCTCTTCAGATTAGATATTACTCTTATAAAGTTTAAAAGAAAGTGTGTTAAAATTATATCAACACTCCTGGGAGGCGGAAACAGAAATAAACCATCATCAGTTATGTATATGTTTAAGGAGTATGTTGATTGAGATAGCTCTGTAAATCATTCAATAAATTTAGTTGTTTCTATCCCACACAGTGACGATTTAAGTGGTGACTTACAACGAGATTGTAGTGACTTTGGTAGAAACAGTCTTCAAAATTCTTAAATATTAAAGAATCTAGACAATAAACTTCCACATCTGAATCCACATATTAAGTAAACAGTCGGAAATAGCTATGTAAAATATTGGTTGTAACCACGGTCATTACTAATAATACTTGTTGACATTCTATACTACGTTGGCGATATTTCGAAATCTCCATGATTTCGTAAATCGTAAGTCTTGTTTCATATTTTTACCTTTTCACCGTGTTTTCTAGGGAAATAAATTATTTTTGTTAAACTTTACAAGCTTGTTGTAGTCACTCTTTTCTTTATGTTACTTTAAACGAGCCGATACGTAACACATGGTATCAATGTAGCTTGTATCAACTGCCCACATTGTCCCACCCAGAAACACTACAGCATGTTATCATTGCATGTCCCAAATAAAATGTAGAGAGAAAAATATTCCAGGACAAACTAATAATTCTTAAAGCCCGAATATCTTATATAGAATTCCTCAAAACAAGAACTAAATATATCGACAAGATATATAACAATATCCTCGGACACATTAGCGAAATAGGAAAGCAGGAAAAATATAACCCCTTGCTATGAATCAACCTATAACCCACAACTATCAAGAACAAAATAAATTAAAAACCGCTGACTTCCAACAGATTATAGGAATTTCCTCATGTCTAGACTCAGTTAGAAGGAACGTAGCATATGATGCGAAGATTGGTACACCATGAGCAGGGTGCAACCAATCCAGACCTTTTTGGCGAAAGGGTCAAGTAACCAGCTCTCTGACAATTAAGGGAAAATTCAATAAATAAGTCCTTAATCAGTCGCATTTTTACCCACACAACGTAATGAAACCACTCCCCACTCATCGCTAACTTTAACCCATTTTGTACGCCTATTTATAAAATTGCATGTACCCACTATTCTATAAATTCATTCTCTCTCTCTCTCTCGCACCCAGACCATAAGGCCGTGCTACACAAGGTTTGAAAGGATTGGTTCATTTACATCAATACAAACATAGGGCTAGCTAAGCTGAGCACACCCCGAAGGACATAAGATGGTCCTAAGCCATAGTCATCAGGGCCCGCCGCACACGTTGACAATAACTGAACTGCTTAAAAGGGCAATAATTGTAGGTTCTAATAAACTGGCCCCAGATTAGTAAGAGTCTATGGTGGGTCTATGGTCGTCAAAATTCGTTATCGCCAGGTCCAACTGCACAAAGGGGTACCCGATTACAAAATAATTCCAGTAAGATATTTGTACACAAGTGTACCAATAACTATACACGATTAAAAGTACCCCAAAAATTAGACAGTGTAAGATGGTAAAAAAAACTCAAACCATCAGGCCCAGCCACAAAAGGTGTCAGTGATCGAACTAACTTCAGTCTACACTACATCTCAATATAAAATGTACAACTGTTCACAAAATACTAAAAGACATGCTTTTATCCTGGACATGTCTCGATATACAATGCTACACTTTCCTCTATACTAACCGTACCGCCATAAGCATAGATCATATATTTTCAAATATCTAGTTCAGGACAGCAACTTTTGGAACAAGCTAACTCTGTAACAACAGGAGACACCCTGCGGAGACAGGACAGGGCCCTCGACGAACCTTCTGCTCCCTGGCCTCTTCCGGACATGCAAGTTAAAAGTATTCGGTACATACATTAAAGTGTCGATGAACTCTGAAATTGTACACATCAACGAGAAATTAAGACATAAGCCGAATGGCCGCACACGACCTAAATCTAAGACAAGACAAGTCAGTCTTGATATTCATCGTCGATCCTGTCTTAAGAAGAAGAATAGCTAGCAAAGACTGCAAGGTGTGCAAATTGATGGAAGCCATCGGCGTGTTGAAAAGAGTGCACCAACCTCTACACCAAATTCGGGAGATGTACTTGAAGAGAGTGTTCACCTAGCTGAGAATCGCCAAAGGGTTCATCAGAGAGGCGATGGCTGTGGAAGTTTTAAAAATCAAAGCCGTGTGGGCGGAGTAGGACAGAGTAGAGGAGCCTGAGAGAACGCTTAGGGAGAGCGAGAACCCAACTGGATGAAGATCCAGGTGAAGTTCAAAAGATTGGGTCATCCCGATCGGATGCTGGAGGAGAAGGAAAATGAAATGGTGTGGCATAAGTTCAACGAGCCTAGTTTTAGGCTAGTGGTCTCCACCAAACATCTTGACTTAAACGACTTTTATCCAGGAAGAGTGAAGGCAAAACATCGAACAGTCATCTTCAAGACCACGAAGATCTCTAGAAGAGAGACAACAATCACCTCCTACCCTTGTGTGATATCATATGTTTGTGTTTGAGAGAGTAAAGTATAGAGTGTGTAGGCAAACATCCCTACATTTTCCGTTGGATAATATTTGTTTGGAGTGTGTCGGATAGCAATGAAATTCTAAACACTCCCCACCTCCACTTTTCGGATAGATTATAGGGGTGTATGTTGGAAAGTAATCAAAAACTTTTTACATTATATTTTCCCTCTTGTGCCTCCAACATGTTAAACCCATATACAATTTTAACATAGTATTTCACATAGAGCCTATAACAATACTCAAGTTAAAATTACAATTCCTGTAGAGCCCTCAAGTGTCTGCCACGTATTAAACCTAATTTTGACATAAGATTTCACGTAGAGCAAACTTAATTTTAACATAAGATTTCACGTAGAGCCCTCAAGTGTCTGCCACATGTTAAACTTACTTTTAACATATCATTTCATGTACAGCCCTCAAGTGACTCACCAATTTGAACTATGGGCTAACATTAAACCCCTTAGATCCCTCAACACTCCAAGTACACTTTCGACAAAAATACAATGACAAAATCTAAGATATAGGCAGCTCGATCTCTGCGATATAGTGATCATCGGAGAATCTGTCTGACGTCACAATTAAGCGTGTGCTGAGCTCTGGTTGGGAAAACCACGAAAGAACGAGACGAAATATGATGCAAATGTATTGCCAAATGAAACGCATGCAAAAATTAAATAGCATCAAAGATTATAAATGACAGGTTGTACTGTATAAACTCAAATCAAAATGGGTAAAATTTGCCCGTTTTGTTTGTTGGGTTATGGTCATATATACTTTTTGCATAGTGGTATTTTCTGAGTGCATTTTGGCACTTAGATCCAAACCATGTTATTATTATTATTATTATTGTTATTTATTTATTATTATTATTATTATTATTATTATTATTATTATTATTATTATTATTATTTCAAACAAGATTGCTGATAATTATTACAAAACATTCTGAATCAGTGTTATTAAATAATGATTATAGTGATAATATTCTAATATATGGATTAAATACGATTATGTTCATCAGTCGTCGCCTTTAATATCTCTTCTAGTTTACCTGTATAAATATTTTCAATAAAATCCGCCTTCTTATTTTCTTGGCATCTCAATTTTTGTGATAATGTATTGTTATCAACAGGTAAATTTGCTTAGTTTTGTGGTAGAAAATAAAACTAGTAAATTAACAAGCGAGTGACCAAATGTAAAAGGTCGGTCAAGTTCAAGTATGCAGAAATTATCATTATATTTTAGAGCTATTATTATATATTAGACAGTTGCTAGAAACAGCTGACTAATCAATTATACTCCATTTAGTATAATAATATTATTTTTAACATATGTCTATCATTATTTTCACAGTGGTATTCATTATTGATCTAGTGATTACTCATTTCTTGGGTAATTTATACCCGTCGAGAACTTTCGCGATTTCATTAAAAATACTCAATGTAATCGGGCCCAGACTTGACGTGATTGACAAGGACCTGCTACCAAATAATTATTGATTTTATGAGTTCTAGAATTAAAATCTCCCATTAAAGCACATGTCTATTCAAAGTACATAGTAATTTAGGATCCAAACGTATCCATTTCGTCTTTTATATAAAACCTCGAATCTGATGGAGGAACAAAGAAGCAGTGGTGTAGTGCTAAATAAAGAAGTGAGAGAACGCACTAAAGAAGTGAGGGCACGCATGCTACTCAGATGCGGCGGGGGAACAATGGCAAGAGAAAGAAACTAATGGAAAGCGCAAAAAAGTAAGGGAACGCCGTTCCCACGCGTTTCCCCAGCACTACACCCCTGCATAGAAGACACCAAAAGAAAACAGTTTTATTGGCTTTAAACTAATACATGGAGTCAGATGGAGTGATAATTACGGAGGGAGAGATGTAATTATTTCGACAACATCGGAGTTACTCGTCAGATACTGAGTAAGCTTATTGTCTTTCTGCCAACCAGACAAGGCCCCCCCCCCACGTGACTAGCCTATTGACGTCACAGCGACGATCGCTATAGGTTAAGAACAGGACAAAAGGTTGAGAGATGCTGGAGGTGACCGTGATCGACATTAATCCTTTAACGGAAAGAAGGAGCATCCAGGAGCGAAAATGTGGTGAACTATCTGTGCTCCCATGTTAGCTACTTATGGATCAGATACATTTTGGAGTACGTCCACTATTCTCCAAAAATGGATATATCTACAAGGTCGCTGACATAAGCCTTCTCATAGGCAGTTAGCATTCATTAAGTAACACATCCCTTCTCTAATATGTCCACGATGTAGGTAAAGATTCTCGATCTGGCCATAACCGAGTACTTCTCGTTCTTTAAATTACATGTAGTTTGAACTTAATTGAAGTAGGTACTGGAGTAGCAACTCGTGTATACATGTATTCTTGCAATGAGAGCATCAAGATGTTACCGTACTATTCAACTAATTTGGTAACTCTAATTTATAAAAGAAAGTGCTGCAATCTCAGATATAGCTGTTCAATAAAGGCTTTTCTTACGTGATGGATTGATACGTCATAGATTCACAAAATCGAGACAATTCATATGAAAATGAACTGCATAGAGCTATGAGGACTGATATTAAAATTTTTATCTTGAAAAACACAATGGTCGAACTCCATTATTTCAAATAAATTTATTTCTCAGAAAAATACTCCACAGTATATATATGAGGTTGATAATCTTAGATACGTGGTACGAACTGTTTCATAAAGTCGTTGATGAACATGCGCCCAGCAATTAAAGAAGATAGAACATCAAAATCAAAAGCATTTAACAGATTTAATCAAGGAGAAGATATGTAACTGATAAATTTCCACGAGAAAAGGGCGTGCAGAATGTGGCTAAACAGTAATTTAATAAGGCTGAAGGAAATTACTACAGGCAAACTATTGAAGAAAGTAGAAGATCTTGTTTGATTTGGAGATACCTAAAAGAAGTAAGCACATCCCAAGAATCGCTCCATCCTTTTAAAACTTTTTTGCATTATAAAGAAATGGTAACATCCCTAAATCAGATAAATTTTCATATTGCTCATTAAGTTACTTCATTAACCTGTTGTCACTACTCTCGTAATAAATACTCTGCGAGAACGTTGACTTTGATGCTTAAGATACTTTTGTCAAAACCAAATTAACCTATGATGACTCTGTGTGTGTGTGTGTGATTTGGATTTTTAACATTGCTTTAACAGTTTTTCAGTCATATTGCTATGACATCTGCAGTGTGGCAGTTTATAGTGATGTCTACCGGCATCATGCCACAGACATGTAGCATGATATCCCACCCAGTCACATTATCTTGACACCAGACCGACCAGTCCTAACAGCAACCTCTTAACGCTGAACACCAAGCGAGGCAGCTGCTAGTACCATTTTGATAAGTCTTTGGTATGACTCGGCCTAGTCTAAGTTTTTCATATACATATTATGTTCCTTCATGATGATGTTTTTAAAACCATGTTTTCGTACATTTAAATTTTACTTTGGTCCCTTTTACTAGAGAGGGAATCATTAGTGAATATCGTTATTGTGCTACGTGAGACACCTTCTAGTTATTATTAGTAGTAGTAGTATTAGTGGTAGTAGAGTAGTAGTATATTATTATTATTATTATTATTATTATTATTATTTTTACTATTAATATGAAAATATATTAAAGTATCAAAACATAAATTTTTCATGGTTAACACATGTATCTTAATTCCCTTTTGTTTTGAAAAGAATTGAATTCGGCAATATAAGAAGCTTTCAAACCACAGCATGTTACAAGCCAACAACAAAAGCAATATTTCTTCTGCCGTCATAGTCGTCCACCTCCTCGTACTACTACTACTACTACTATTACTACTAGCAGAAATAACTACAACAACAATTTTAAAGATTCATGTTTTTCATTATTATGAAACGTTCACGGATCCGTGATTCTGAACAAAGATGTAAATCCATTATCTACATAGTATTGTAAAGATAACATTAAACCTGAGACATTACAAGAAATAAAAAATAAATTCCAAGCAACAACAACAAAATCTGTTCGAAATACTAACATCTCATTGTATGTAAATATAATAAGTTAAGACGAACATACCGTGCTATAGATAACATCAAACCAGCGGCATACAAAGAAATGAAAGCTAAATCTCCAATTACACCAACAAAGCCTGTTTTCCAGACATCCCACTTCTTTATTGCATGTAAACTGATGTATAACCTGCCTATTTATAAAGTAAGGAAGGAAAAGACTTGAGTTTTGGTTTTGGAGAATTCTATAGATTTAATTATATTCTTTTTTAAAATGAGTTCACTTTATTTTCTATTTTAATTGTTCGCCTTATGCACGTGCATTCGGTTCTAACCGTGCCTGAAAAAGTGGACACCACATCATCCGCTTTACAAATTCCACATACACGTTTCATTAATAAACGACTCATTTGTATAGGAATACCAATAATAAATCATATCGCCATTGTAAAACAAAACCAGCTGATAGATTAAAAGATTTTCAATTTGCTATAACTTGATTTGTCTGTATGTAAACTTGCCATGTCTGATTTAACCATAGTTTGGTGTTTTATTCAGGTTTAAAAGCATGGTGCCTAATCGATCTATAGATTACATTTGCTGAGGTGCAGTCTTAAAATGAATTTGATCAAAAAGATTGATATTACTTAGAACGTGCAACATTTTGTTACATCTTATTTTATGTATTCTTTACGCGCAGTGGACAAGTTATTTTGAAAGAAGTCACATTCGGGTAAATGCATGAACAATCACTACACAAAACAAGGACTGAGTCTAATAGAGTTCGTTAAAGTGTTTCGATTGCTTGTTTTCCACAAATTTAATGAGCTGCTAATTCAGTGCATTACTTAAACAATCGATGTCTCTCGGGTCGCCAATTGCTTTATGCACACAAAGCGAATGCATATAATACCAATGTAACTGAGTGCATACACGAACCATCGTTACAATTAAGTAGGGATCAGTTGTCATAAACTTGTTAAAAATCTGACAATTACAGCTGTTTTATAAATGAAAGACCGCATAAAAGTCGGGAAATTGCCGTGATATTTGGAGATGAAAGACCATTGTGATATGAAAGAACTCAAATTAAATACCTAAAAAGCAGATAATTTGAAGTCTAACATAACATTAGGGTATTGGAATGCATCTGAAGACAAAACTAGATAATATTCAGAAAAATAAAGAGAATGCTTTTCATGTAAATTATTTATGCTATAATATGAAAACTTTAAAATAGTGTATGAGATTTAAATTAAGCTTAGACACAGATAGTTGCAAATGGGAAAGAACGACATTATCTGATCATTATAGAATGTGGAATTGAACTGAATATTTCAACCATATTACTTTAACAAATGAATTAGGTTCAATTAATAAATTAAATAAAAGTTCAGATAAAATTACAGATAAAGCAGCAACTACCTTCCCCTAAAAAACGAATACAAATTGAAACGATTTTATTGCATTGTTACGTGCAGATGGTCATCAGATTTTTATTATGATAGAAAGATGGCAAACATGTCAACAATATCCATTTTTATATTCATTTCAGATAAAAGAGACATATAGAAGAAAAAGTTAAATACAAGTTTTAGATTTTGTTCAGGCAAAACATTTTGTGAGTAATGGACGGAAAATTAAAAAAGCAATTAATATTTTAATATGAATCGCATACCAATTAGAACATAATACTGAATAGGTGCAAGAAATCTAGTGGCAAACCAATAGGGGACAAACTGATTTATGAGCAAAGGTCATATTCCTGAAATTAAAGATGGACTTTTATAGCGAATACGTGTATTCATAGAGATACAAAACAAAATATATTTGTAAAGTATTTAAGTTTGAATGTTTCCTGGGTGCAATGTAGAAATCAAGGTAACCTTATTAAAGTGAATATTGCTTAGTATAACATCTGAGGATAGGTGTGAAGTTTTAATTTCAGGAATTACTGACCTTGACTTTTATTTAACAGTTATCCTAATAAATAAATATCATGTGGATGAAAAAGCTTCAGGTCCGAAGCTGTTCGCACTCTACATGAGACTTTTCACGCGATTCTAATGTTTTCCATTTTAAGAATTGGCCACCTGGAAGAACGTTTCCGTAGTTTCCATGTCGAAAATACATGCAAAACTCCATCAAAGATCACGCTGCTTAAGTGGAGAAGTCTGGAGATTTGCACATATCTGGAAATAAAACCCGAAATGAACACTATTCAAAAAGAACTGACAGTTTTTCTCGAAGCTAACGCATACGTCCAGGGTCAACGAAGAAATGACGTTTCGGAGAGAGATTGATACATGTCAGATATGCACGAGAGTGGATGGTTCTGCGTATCGTATTTACATAGGTAAGCCTCTTATGTAAAACATAATCTATGTGACCAATCATATACCTTCAAAACCAGTCACATGGCTAAGCCATGTTAGCAATAAGGCGAGTTTCGTGTCACTCCGCCTCTTTCTTATTGCAGAGGAAATCGACTCAAGCCTTCTCACCCATACCAAATATTTCTTCATAAGAGTAAAGAAAAACAATGATCAGGTCGATGTATCTTTTAAAATTTTTAACAGAGAATACAAGCCGAATATATACATTTCCTCTTTATTCATACTGAAATTCGTGATTTGGTCCTAATATTATTAAATCTGACACATAGAAGGGATGTTGAGTGGTTACTGTGACAGTGCGTTTATGGGAATAAATAACTACAGGGCAAACCATTTTGTTCTAGATTACATACCATCTGCGCATGTGCGATTGTCACATATTTAAACTTCAGATTTATCACTTCTACATACACTGTCGTACAATCCACTGGGTTTACTGGACGGGGTAATAAACACTAGGACGAGGGCTTGGAAGCGGACTCCATTACGGACTAGTACGCATAAGTTACAATGCTTTGATACCGATCATTGTGTGTACGTCTTAAAGAAAAATCTCTTTTTGTTCTGATGTGAATGACATACAACCTTTTATTGAGGGAAATGCTTCAAGATGTTTTATAGGAATACAAATAGCTCTCGTTAAGAATTTGAGATTTTAGAAGCTGTAAATTACTTCAAAGGCTGGTATTTTTCCTAATGTGATTTTTTTGCCGGCTGTTCGCGTCGGTACCATTTCAATTATTCGCTCACGACATGGTAAGGAGTTCAGAGATTTAATTGTATTATTTATTATATATTTCATAATGAGATACTGAAATGTATCAGTGGGAGAAAATTTATAACTCCAAAGTGGTGTATATTACCAACATACATTTATTAGAGAAATCGTGCAAAGTAAATATGTTTTCTTCACATTGCTGCATACAAAGAGTGTGGAAATCTTGCTTAGTTAATATTAAGAAAAAGAATGTATCATTGCTAAAAACAATAGCAAAAAAGCATAAAAAGCAACAGAAACAAAATAATCCCTTCATATTTCTAGCAGATGAAAATTTGCCCATTAAATATAGTTAAGAGGATGGAAAAAAGCCAAAATATTGATAGCCTCCTTTGATTTTTTCAAAATATAATCGTTATTGTCCTAGAATATGAACTTCTTTGCGAAATAATGAAAACTTCCAAACTATTATCTTACGGACGTCAATAACTTATGCAATAAGAGACCCGTTCTAAAGATGTCGTTAATCATCATCAAATACTTTATCTGACATGTTTTCTGTCAAATTACAGATGCCAAGGCTGTGGCCATCTCCCCATTGAAAAGGAAAACTAACAAAAAAGTATTTGGACAGCGGATAAATTAGATCGAAAAAGACTTGTCCACACCTGATGTAGGAAAATTGGTCTTATTTATATTTAAGAAGCCTTTGTGGTTTATAATTATTTGTTTAATTTGATAAACCATTTTAAATTTGACCTACAATTTGGAAAAGGAGGTAAGAATAATGGTCTGATTAAGAACATTACTGCGCTTGCTTGGTTTCTGTGTCTCTTTCCGCATGCGAATACGAATTCGTGTTTCCTAGGACGTCAGTACTTTGGGGGACTCCATAGAAACTACATCATACAGTCTTTTGCTTCTATAAACCACTACATGTATACTGTCAACACTCGAGTTTAGTCTGTTATTGGGTTTACACTGTTTTACTTAACTTTAATTAGTGTGGGTGGGTGTGTATTTTATCGTATTGTCTTCGAAAATTCAGGTAAGAATAATATAAAAAGATACACATTTACAACAGATTTGAATTTTCAAAAGCCATTTTGAAGGCCATAAAATACCACTGCTTTAGACAGGCTCTATAATCTTGCTATTGCAAGCAATACAAGCAAAGAAATTTCCTACTTATACCTTTATTCTGTTTTCTAAATTTTGCCTCTTTGGTAAATATGGGCGCTATGTAGCTAGCTTTGAGATCCATTTTCTTTTCTTTCCATTTTTAGCAGGATTGTCTGCTTGGATATAGACTGAAAATACCAGTATGCGCTTTATATATATATATATATATATATATATATATATATATATATATATATATGTGTGTGTGTGTGTGTGTGTGTGTGTGTGTTTGTTTCGCTGGTTAGAGTTGCAGGGCTTGCATATCTTTGTCCCGTAATAGAAATTACACTTTCTTTAGATTTACTTTCTAAATGAAAATATATACTCTTTTGGAAAATTTGCCAGACTTCCAAAGTTTACTTTTTTCTTCCTTAAGCGACTCGTGTACGAAGCAAGGAGTGATGTAACCTGGCAACAGATTTTAAAAAATCGAAGTGATTCCGTATAACATTAAATATTCACGGAAGCAAATCTGTAGTCTTTACTTGAGGGTTGTTCTTTGTGATATAAATTACTTTCATACAAGAAAGTGACAATTTAACGTTTGTGACGAAATCACTTCTCATAATGAGTGTTGGCTTTGCATAGGAACTGATTTTACTCTCTACACTATCACAAATATACAGCACTACTTACAACCCCCACTGAGAATGCTCCTTAACTTTTCTTGGTGAGGATCTACTTTTACTTTTAAAAAAGGTCTAGTTAATAAAGCAGAGTGTTCTATACTCGGGGAAAAGAAATATTGTAAGAAAAGTTTGCGATCCACACGAAGAACGTCATGGTCAGATTCAAAATATTTTGCTAAGGTAGTTGGAGTTTAAAAGAGTGATGGTATTTAGTTTTTTTTTATTAAATGGACAAGTTGTTCCGCATTTACGCTGAAAAGTGTACTATTTTTACCAGAAAAAGGAGTCCCATTTAATCCGATAAATCCAACTCTAAATCCAACTCATCTAAATCCAACTCATCTAAAGCCAGCTCATCTAAATCCAACTCATATAAATCCAACTCATCTAAATCCAACTCTAAATCCATCTCATCTAAATCCAACTTTAAATCCAACTCATCTAAATCCAACTCATCTAAAGCCAGCTCATCTAAATCCAACTCTAAATCCAAGTCATATAAATCCAACTCTAACTCCAACTCATCTAAATCCAACCCTGTTAAACCATCTTCTGCCCTGAAAAAAATGTAATCTTCACGAAAAGTTTTTCAAATAGCTGCATACGTCGATAACGGACTAACACACAGATTAAAAGTGATTAATGGATAAACACTCCAAATAATGGTCGTTACTGGGCTAACACTCCAATGAAAGGTCATTAACGGATTAATACCCCAAATAAAGGTAGATAACGGATAAACTCTTTTGTGGCGATAAACATATTCGGTTACATAACAACTGTTTAAAATAAGTTTTTAACAGTTACGATGAAATATTACCAGCTGGATGTACTAATCTGTATTACGTATTGACATATTGTTTTGCAAGCCCAGTTTGAAGAATCAGACCCCAATCCGTTTGCAAGGCCATTTTGGCGGTACTCTCATAATTATGTCAAAGAGTTTAGTCTGATTTATAATAATAAACGATATTTGTTATGTACTGAAGTAAAGAAAACATAATTTTGTATTTTCTACGTGAAAAATATCAATATTTCTACTACTACATCAACGTTTAGGAAAATAGGGACATAGTTTTAAAGTAAACGCGCATGCCTATTTAGAAATGTGTAGTAATTTGATTTGTTGATTATTATTATTATTTTTTATGAGAACTCTATAGAGCATATAATCTTGCTGCCTATAACTGCTAGATTGCTAGTACGTTAAAATGAATCGAGTGTGCATGCGTATAATCAATACCTTATTACCATTCTATGGTCTTAAACTAAGAAACAGAACAGAACGAGAAAATATTTTGTAAAATTCAATAAATCAATTATTTCCTTAGAATACAAAGTGAACATTTCAAAAGAATTTACGGTATTGTGAATTAAATCCCAATAGTCCTAAAAGTTGTATCACAAGTCCAAATGTATTAAGTTCCAATTGAATTCCAGTGGTATTTCAAATAACTCCGATATTGAATGTATTGATGTGCCTGTAGTCTCGAATGTGCCAATGTACCAGTGGCGTAGAATGTGGTGGTGCGTTAACAGTCTTTTGACTTATCACAGTAATTTAATCCAAAATGTCTCTGTCTGAATTTACTATAATTCCAGATTAATGTTTACGTTCAAGAATATTGAGCACTTTCCAATTCCAGTGAAATATAATTTGAAGAAATAAATTCACCCATATTAAATTGAACACAACAAAAGACTGATTCTGTTTCGGATGTTAAGGCAAGAATGAATAATACTAATAAAAACAAATCTATATACCCCTCTAAGTGACCTAGTTCGCAATTATCATTTTCTGAAATTACTCTGTTAACTTAACCGGAAATTTGCTTTCTGTAAGTTTCTAAGGTCAGGATCAAGACTGTGTCTTTAACTCAAACGGAAGTAAATATGTTTACAATTAATAATGACCTGAATATTTAATCTATACTGCTAGAGAAATATTAGCTAAGTATTATGTTGTTTACAAAACAATTGTCACTGGTCAGGTATAGCATTGACTGAATTGAACAAAGGTCAAGTACAAGATACAGATATTCACAACAGGTACTATGGAGAAAAATCAACAAATAAATACAAATTAAATATACATTTAAACATCAACCAGTAGCAGCAAAGTCTTTTAAACTCTTAATAATGACTCGCATACGGGTCTGAATGTGTACTTAAGTTCGTTAGACATCTGTTCTGATTTCTGAGTACTGGTAACATGGGGCAGAGAAGATAATAACTTCGAGGACCACAAGACAGGGCCGCTTTGTTATACGGCTCGTATTATTACGAGCATTCCAATTTTAATGACAGTAATTACATCTTTATTCACTTAAAAGGGATGCTTCTGAAGCATTTTCTTTTGAGAGTTCATCTATATTACCTACCCATTCGGTAACTCATTAACAATGTCGAATTCAATTCAAGGCAGTTTTGCCACATATTTCATCCAAAATTAAATCACACTTGAGTCGTTATTTTACAATTATCAATTTTAGAGCAAATTACTTTACCACTAAACAATTAATATGTGTTTGATTTATATGTCTATCGTTCAACTTCATTTCATTATTATATTTTTTCACTGTCAGAAAACTATTTTTCCACCATCTTGAAAGAAGGCAAACCATGGCGGAATGGGATTTTGATGATGGTATGTTTTAAACAAATACATTTATATTGACACATCCGTTGTCAATTCTGTGTCTTCTATTTCACTACATTGTTACGTGTTTTAGAAAGAAATATATGTGAATTTATTTGTTCGTGTCTTCCATGCAATAATAAATAAAAACTTTCAGATTTCAAATTTAACAGTAGAGGAATACTTGTTGGTAAGGTCTGGACCATACGTACATCACCATAAGTTTTTACTATAATTTCTAGTAAGGCAATAATCCGTTAAATATCTTTTAATTTTCACTGATAATCTTACAAACAAATTTCAGCATGAAAAGTGCATATATTCCAAAATACGTGCAAGATGACAACGTAAATTGGATTATGACAAAAGCTATTGTCATACAAAGTCCAACAGTCATTGACAATTATCAGATACTGTAGAAAGCGAGACAAAGTAGTCTTATGAACTGATATGAACAATATTACAAAGTGTAAGGAAAGTAAGTGAATGTGAAGTACATTCTCCTGGGGTGGTGCCGAATGATATAAGAAGCTCCCTGATAAAGTTCCATGAGCATTCTATAAAGGATGGACAAACTCCCGAATGGTCTACTTAGAGATTTTCATGTAATTTCACAAGATACTTTACTCTTGTTATTACAGAAGTTCTATTAAAATATTCAGCACCAAGCTACACTTTGTGATTGTCTCCAACACTAATGAACAGAGGGCATCACTTTTATTGGTACCTTTGAAACGTTTGAAAGCCTAACTCCTTGTTTCTACGTTATGTAAATAAATCAGATTCCATACTTTAACATCAATTTTCCGAACAAATAAGGACATGAGGAAAGCCATTGGAAATACAATTATTAGCATATTTATTAATGTTCATATTGGTTACAAAGATTTAGCTGGACTGTCAAGGAAAACATCCTGATTCATTGGGAAACACATAAAAGAATATTAAACACCATTCACATCTGCATATTCTGGTTTAATGTTTGACAACAGTTTGTACCAAGGTGACATGTCGACGGTGGATATTTGGAAGCTTCCCGTAGGTATTGTCGTCTCCACTTCCTGAAAAACAACGGTTCACTACCGCCTTGGAAGTACTTTCAACCTCTCTCTACAGTCTGGGTTAAGTTCAATTGTTTTTGAGACGATTGCAGATATTTGAAAATTAATGGAACGTTTCATTGTCATCATCTTTGTAAAATCTTTTTAATGTAATTATACAAATCTCTATGTTTACATAGAAATCTTAGAATCTATTCATATTAGTTTTCGTTCTCCTTTTAAACATTTAATTTGTTTAGTTACATCCTGTTTTTATCTCTTAGTTACTCCAAAAGACGAGGGCAATTCTAGAGCCTTTATTCGTGTAGGGTTGAGGTCATTTCGTTCCTGGGATGAAGTTGATCCTTCCTTCCCAAGTGGGTAAGCTTGATGTTTTCATGTTCATTATAAGTGTCTCACTAGAAATAGCTGTATGTATTTGAAAATATTTGCGTATATTACAAATTTAGGAAGATTTTTAATTTCACATATGTATGATTAAATTGAAATACTTCGTTGTTCTATTTTCCTGTTTAAAGTTAGATAAATAACTTGATGTTCTTCAATGTTCACAAGTGGATAGAAAGTGTAATACACGGATATGCATGACATAAACATTGCTATTTTACACAGTGAAAGCATGAGCCTCACTCACCAAAGAAATCAATGCAATCATTATTTACCACTGAATTATGCTCGCTGCTTCAACGCATATTTATGATAAAGTAAGCAATACTATAAAACAAGTGGACGAGGGATCTAACTGTTTACATGAACTTAATGGTATCGAGGCAATTATTTTATCATCACAGGGAACTTAAGATTTCGGCAACTGTTGATGGGAAGGTTTATTCCAAGACTATCAAAGGTTTGACGAACAATCATGTTGACGTGGTTGATACTCAGGTAGGTTCCAGGAGATTTCCCTCGCTGTGTAACCTCCTAAAATCTCAAATCCATATAATTTTGAGCTCAAGTGATACATATGTCAAACGCAAAATATAATGAATAATAATATTTCCCGGTCAATAATTTGAGTCAAGAAATTTTAAATAAAGTAATTCGAAGCAAATAAATTGCCTTTCGGTTATTTTGGTCAAATTTGTTACATATTATCTCAACAATGAAAATCAAACTAAGTCACGAATCAGTCGGTTAAGGTTCACGGTCATAATACACAAACATTTTTGGCAACAAATGCCAAGAATAAGGATTAAATAAGCTTCTATATGTCTAACATTTTTTCTTGTTTATAATTTACAAGAAAGTGGTCTAAATCTGTAATCATTTACATAATACTATCTACTGAATATTGAGAATCATGCTCCACAGTTCAAAGATGAAATATTATGCGCTTTAATTTCAACTTATGTAAATTAAATTAAGCACAGATAGATACAGACACCCCCACCCACCCCCTTTGTAAACCGCAGAGGAGGCAAGACACATTATCCTGTTTAATGGAGGGTTCAGGTCATGGGAAATATAATATATAACAGCTGTAAAAAATCACAGTTATTGACTTGATGCAAAGACGTCATCTTTGCGTTTAAGATTTGAATATGGTCGTTATGGAGGTTTTTTCTGAAGTATATGATACATAATTATTTGCAAAAATTCATGGATAACCCTGAATACAGCCTTATCATTTTATACATGTTGTTGATCATATGCAATGATTGTGTTTCATTTCAGAAGTCAAGTGGATCTTTTACAGTGATTCTGCAAAAGAAGCAACCTTTCAGTCTTGAAGCCCTATTCTATAAGGGTTAATGAGAAAACGTGAAAAGAGCATTTTGTGCAATGACATAGAGTATTTCAAATAAAGTTTAATTTCATTTTCTGCAAATAAAATTTATATCAATGGAAGCAGATTTTAGAGATCTCAACATAAGACTCAAGGTATTGTTAGTTGAGCAACAATGGTGATGCGATCATTATGGTCGTGTATGTGAAGGATCCAAATAAAACAGCCATAATTACAATTTCATGTATTAATGGGACGTGACAAAATCTCACTTGACAATATTATACAGCTTCTCATTCTTGTTTTTTTAAAATTTAAATATTTCCTAAAATTTTATTATTGTGAGATAGATTCCAATATTATTTCAGGTTCATTCCATAATACTGTTATTGTTTCTAAATCAAAACAAACTTAATAAATAGCAAGCTGCAGATATGTCACATGTGTATACATTCTTACTTTATCGTTCAGAAAATGGTTAACCAAATACAGTTATATACCAAATACTGTATATAGGCACTAAAATAATAGTATGTACTGTCACTAATTGATTAAAACCATATCTTTTCAGAAAAAAGCTTCTTTTATGAGACCACTTTGCTACTTTATTTGGCATTTTAGATGGTTACATGTCTATTATAAAACACCCACCTTCTTCATAAAATAATTTTGTTTGGTTTTCATAATTGTTTCGCTGTAGCATCGATCGCTTTCTTGATTATACATTGTATTCAGAAATTCAGAACATCTGTATTAATATGTGCATTGCCAAATAAAAACCCATTTAAAAGGAATCTTTTTCTTACTGTTAGGTTTGGAAGGGATAATGATTTTAGTATCATTTTAAGAGCAAGAAATTTATTGCATTCCGGAATCTTCAAAATTAGATTACCTTCCTAGCTTACCTGCACCTAATGTGTGAAAAGTATAGAAAGTTCACAAATAAAGCGAAAATCATGTTGATGATTATGTAGTTCTTAAATAAAGATGTTTTGTCATTCATGTATTTAATATTCATGCAACTTTGAGTTGGAACCCCAAATCCCTCCTCCAAAAAAGACAAAACAAGAAAGACAGAGCATTCCTTGTACAATGGCAACAGAATGTACATCATGAGATAGGGGTACGTAGTAATGTCTTGTTTTGGCATATATACTCACAAAATTTATGAAAAGTTGTTGATCTGATAATACCATGTCAAAATTGTGTCAACATTTGAATAACTTAAAATTTGAAATGATTTAAAACATATTTTATATGAAGTCATAGACACGTGCTTATTACGTCATATATAGCTATAATATAGCTATTTTGTGCTAAAATTGTAGATATTTTTCAAACAAATTAAGGTGGTCCACGTGCGGCAACCACTTATTTGTACAGAATATAAAGGTATGCGTGAATGCATTCTTACTAGAATATCGTTTTGGTTCCCGCGTGTGGACCATGTGAAATACGAGTCCGTCCGAGTTCATTGGTATCTTGCATCTCTACAACGGTCTAACGACGTTAGTGCAACAACGAATGCATAAAATAATTGTGACATATCCCACAGTGAGTACATGTCTACTATAACATGTTTAAATATGGTATGGTGAAACAATGTGAAATAAACATTTAGTTTTGTTCCCACGTAAATGGTGTATATTTGTCAAAAAAGCACAAATTTCTGCATGTTCAAAAGACCTCAGAAACTACCAGCGTAAATGAGACCATGTTATATATTTTGACAAAAGAGACTTTTATGAAAACCATCTAACGCATATGCAGATTTGAAACGTATTCTCGTTTGAGTCCCTTCTTAATGAAATGAATAAGATGAACCATGTTCTTAGCTCACCCTTTACGTCCGTCGCATATTGACCATACAATTCCAATACAAAGTAACACAAAAATTAACCTTTTCCTCTCCTTATTGTATGATTCGGATATTCTGCATATTGGGATGAAGTAATTAAATATAGACGAGGCACATGAAAGGAAGTTGACCCACAAGAACAGCAAGAACAAGAACAACAAAAATAGACCTTACAGTATTATTTTACTCTCAGGGTCTATGAGATAAAGAAAGATGATAGTAATAATGATTACAGTGTAGTTATTTCTTACTATGATGATTTTTACAGTATTTATTGTTTTAGGTCGTTTCGTGGACCATATTATACCCTTTTATGAATTCACAATCTTGAACTCTGAGAAACAGTTCTATGTTTATGTGATTACAAGAAGACATTGTTATCATGTCAACTTGAAATTCAATGTCATATGACTTAGTTTATTTGAAGCACAAGCCTCTGGGAATACAAATTTGATAACGAGAAAAATGCTATGGTGTATATTTGGATATTATAATAGATTGTCCTTTATTTCCATCTTATTTACTAAAAATTTAAAACCTCGGGGAAATAAATGTAATAATATGGCACGGTTTTCTCCAAATACGAAATCTCGAGTCGTTTACTGATTATATTAGCAATGAATATACGGGAGCTTAAGAAATAAATAACATGTAGTTAAAAAATCCCCCCCCAAAAAAAAATGACGAGAAAATATTGAGTTCTAATTGGTTATGCCACAGTAATGACGTCGATGACAAGTTCATCGGTACGGGAAGCATTGTGCACTGGAACAAATATATTCTTATTAATCTGTCTTACTGTAATCTTTGTTGTTTAAATCACATCCATTCTCAAACCCCATTTGATGTATGATAAAAAAAATTAGTGCTTTTTCACTGATCTTCTTGACGTTAACTGTATCAGAATTGATATCCTTGGTCGGTGAGGTAATACAACCTTGCTATGTATGTTGAACAAGTGCCTCACACGCTGTATAGTTTACCGCTATTGTACTTCTTCTCTCGCTATCGTACAATAGAAATATATCAAAATTTAGGATCAGTCAACATCAAAAGGAACATTTTTCTTCAAATTATTAATAATATTAACTAATCGTTTCCTCCGAACGACGCATACACAAAACAGCTTTCATCGCTCAGGTCTTGAGCATTATTAATTCTTTCTAAATTCAATTCGGCTAAAATTAATTTACAAAATGCATCCACTTCATTTTTGTGTTTTTTAGTCATCATATCTATAATCCAAGAATACAGGTCCCACAATGGAGAGAGAGAGAGAGAGAGAGTGGTTTTGTCAACGTCAGTTTCATCTAGATCTGATGGTTATGGGCCAAAGGTGACTCTGACAGTATGGTTGACAATTTTGCATTTGTTGAAGAAGCTGCCGCAAAATAATGCACGACGTATAAGATCTATTACCCAGTGAAAGGTAGAATTTTCTTACGGTATAGATCGTTACTGAGATATGCTGTGAGCATCGAAGTAACCAAATTCATGCACAATATCTGACTACAAGACATAATGCTCATGAAAAACACGTTTTATTAAAGGAGACATTTATTCTCCAAAACCTGGCAAAGTTGTGAAATTTATTTCTCAAT
This sequence comes from Megalonaias nervosa, assembly GCA_016617855.1. Classification (NCBI taxonomy): domain Eukaryota; kingdom Metazoa; phylum Mollusca; class Bivalvia; order Unionida; family Unionidae; genus Megalonaias; species Megalonaias nervosa. The sequence continues at coordinate 11,135 of JAECUM010028671.1, read as the reverse complement.
AGAAGAAGCTAGGATTTAAAACTTAATGAGAACATAAAGACTTAGTGACACTAAAATAAAAATATTTCCTGTTACGTGTAGGCTCGTACAAATGTAACAAAAGAAAAGAGTGAAGTCAACAAGCTTTGTAAATTTTAACAACATAATTTATTTCCCTAGAAAACAATATAAAAAGAGGAAATAGGACTTAGGATTTGTGAATATAATCCAAAAATTAATCCTAAAATTGAAAAATATAAGATCTATCACTAAACAGTTATAACTGAATCCAGGTTCGAATCTCGATGAAATTCTAATATGGAAGGCGATGACGTCAGATGAGGTCGTTGTACAAATGGCAACAATTCCTTGTTGAAACACAATTTATAATGTTCTGTTTATAATTCCAGAATAAATTTCCACTAAACGTCTTTGTCCCAAAATTTTCATAAATATGACGCACTTGTTTAGTTTTCTGGAGAATAAATTATTAAATGCAAAAAAAAAGATGAACTTCAAACAATCTGATATCAACAATAGAAGAAACACCTTGAGCTCTGAGGTGTAGGAATACCGCTGCCGAAATTTTACAGCGCTATCAGTATTAAACCAATCTTAAACGTCATTTCAGTCCCGCGTGATGGGTCACGTGATCTCTTAACACTGAACAGCGCAATAAAAAACAAATGCCAATTATCACGTAGCTAGAATAACCCTATCTAAAAATCTCATTCCAACACTGGAAATAAATTAAAAAAGAAAGGCTGTTTACAACTCAGCTAACATGTGGGCCGAAAATGACCTTGGTAATAGCCAATCGTATTCATCCGATGTTTACAATATCTATGAACCAGGGTGAGGTAAAAATAATGCTTAAGTAACCGTATAATCTGATCGGGTCGAGCTAATTTTCCGAAAAAGAGATTCAAATCTAATGAAAATTATCATTACAATCAAATGTAATGAAATAAAAATAAAATAAAAACAGAATTTTAAAACTAACACATAAGCAATTTAATTACATATACATAACACTTCCCCCATAAAAAAAAAAGATTTATATAATAAAGCTTTCTTTTTACCATATGTAAATTATATATGAGGTAAAATAAAATTACTTAGGAAAATTCTTATGAATTATACAAAGTGTATATGAAATAATATTTCTATTCAAGGGAAAGTGCATCTGCAATCAAATTGTCTTTTCCTTTGATGTGCCTGTTGTTAAGATTATATTCTTGCAAAAACAAACTCCACCTTAATAATCTCTGATTTTTATTTTTCATCTTGTCGATGAAAGTAAGGGGGTTGTGATCACTAAACACAACAACCGGAGAAGGAGCTGAGCTAATGTAAACTTCAAAATGCTGTAATGCCAATATAAAAGCCAAACATTCCTTCTCGATTGTTGAGTAATTTCTTTGGTGCTTATTTAATTTCTTAGAGAAATAGCACACTGGGTGATCAACACCATTTCTATCTTCTTGAATCAATACTGCTCTTACCCCAACATCACTTGCATGAACAGGTAATTTAAAAGCTCGATTGAAATTTGGAGCTGTAAGAAACGGCGCACTTTTGAGTATGGCTTTTAAGCTATCAAAAGCCTCCTGACATTTTTCAGTTCAAACAAACCTGTTTTTCTTACTTATCAATTTTATTAGGGGTTCAGCAGTATTAGAAAAATTGGAACAAAACTTTCGATAATATCCGGCCATACCCAAAAATCGCATCAGTTGCTTTTTACTGACAGGCACAGGGAAATCAGAAATAGCCTCGACCTTAGCATCTATAGGTTTAACTTGACCATGTCCCACAATATGTCCTAAAAAAGCTACACAAGTACGACATAATTCACTTGTAGAAAAATTGATTGTCAAATTTGCATCAGTGAGTCTTTCAAAGAACTTTCGAAACGTGGCTAGATGTTCTTTCCAGGTGTCGTTGTAGATCATGACAACATCGATGTAAGCATCACAATTATCTAGACCAGAGGTAATCATATTCATACGGCATCACTTTATATTGATAGAGTCCATCTGGAGTCACAAATGCCGAAATTTTATTTGCTCTTTCCGTTAGTGCAACTTCCCAAATCCTTTCAGAAGGTCAAATTTGGTGACATACTTAGCATTTCCAATTTTATCAATACAGTCATCGATTCTTGGTAAAGGAAATGAATCTGCTTTTGTCACACTGTTCACCTTTCTATAATCAGTGCACATATGGAACGTTTTATCAGGTTTCGAAACAAGTATACATAGTGAACTCCAATCACTTTTACTGGGCTCTATGAAATCGTTCTCCAGCAAATACTGAATTTTCTTGTACAAGTATTCCTGTTTGAGAGGGCTCATCCTGTATGGGTGTTGTTTCGCATGTTTTGAATCTACACTTTTAACGTCATGAAAAATTTTGTTTGTCCTCGTAGGAATGTCTGGAAACAAGTGCTCACATTCGAATAATAACTGTGTAAGTTAATTCCTTTCTTGTTGTTGCAAATGTAAAAGTTTCTGGTCCAGAGTTTTCATAATTTCCGAATTCCGAAGATTTGTTGCTCCAAGGTCAACAGAGCCCGATTGAATTTCTTCACTTAAATCCGCAGTGAGTGGGACAGGTACAACTAAATTAATTGCATGATTTTCCTGGCTATCTCTCTCAATATACTCCTTTAACATATTTATGTAGCAAAGTTGTTTTTGTTTTCGCCTCCCAGGAGTATTTATGATGTAATTTAAATCATTTACTTTCGTTTCAACCGTGTACGGTTCATAATACCTGGCCATAAGGGGATTTTGTGGAATAGGCAAGAGAACTAGAACTCTATCACCAGGCTGAAAACTCCTGTCCCTTGAGTTGTTATCAGATCTTGATTTCATTTTTGACTGAGTAGAGTGCAAATTTGCTATTGCGACCTCACAAGCCTTTGACAACTTGTACTTAAAATCAGCAACATAATCAAGAAGATTGAGTTCAGTATCTTCATTAGAAAGAAGTTTCTCTTTCAACAACTTGAATGCTCCACGCACAGTATGTCCGAAATATAGGTCAAAGGGACTGAATCCTTAAGATTCTTGAACGGACTCCCTAACAGCGAACAAAAGTAAATGAATGATTTCATCCAAATCATTACTCGTATCAAAGCAATATGACCGAATCATATTCTTCAAAGTCTGATGAAATCTTTCTAAAGCCCCTTGCCTCTCAGGGTGATAGGCAGAAGATTTGAATTGTTGAATGCCTAATTCGTGCATAGCTTGCTGGAAAATTTCAGACAAAATTGGCCCCTTGATCCGAATGGCAGATTAAGGAAGGCCAAATTGAGTAAAAAAACTTTATCAAAGCTTTTACTATGGTTTTGGTTCTACTATTCCTCAAATGAATTGCTTCTGGGAATCTTGTTGATGCACACACAATGCTTGCCTGACTTAGTCCTAGGTTAGGGACCAACACAATCTACCATTATTCTGCTAAATGGTTCGTCAAATGCAGGAATAGGTTGCAGATGAGCCTTAGGGTATCTTCTGATTGGGTTTTCGTACCATTTGACAAGTATGATAAGATCTAGAAATTTACAAACATCACTTTTAATTTTTGGCCAATAAAAGTGATTCAAGATCTTATGATGTGTTTTATTCATTCCTAAAAGACCAGCCAGAGGAGTTTCATGGACCAGACTAAGTATCGCCTGTCTGTAAGATTTTGGAACTACAATCTGATAGTTCACTGACCAATCATCACCAGCAGGTACCTCGGGAGGTCTCCATTTTCTCATAAGAATTCCATTTTTACTGAAATAACAGACAGGTACTTCAGTGGCTTCAGTTTCACTAATGGCCCTCTGAAACAACAGGAGATCTCAGGATCTTTTTTCCTGTTCGACGAAAAGGGACTGTCGTTTATCACCCTGATTAGATAAAAGAGAATGAGTAGTTAAAAGAGGATCACTGTGATCAATACCTTTTGATAGATCCAAACAAGGAGTGAAAGTGACCTCATCGAAAGCCTGACCAATACATGTATCAGCTAACGGAATACTTTTTTCTAATCAAAATCATTCTCAAGAGCTTTCTTTTCAACAACTCTGGTAACTGCACAAGTTGGGTATAAATCAGGGAATTCTTTTTCAATTGGATCAACTTTCTGATCCAAAGAAGGCTTGTCAGTTACAAGTGGATTAGCCACAACCTTGTCTCCAGCTAAGTCTTTGCCTAGCAACAAATGAATGCCCTAAACGGGTAAAGAACATACCATTCCGACTGTCACAGGTCCTGAAACTAAGTCTGATGACAAATTTAAAGAATGGAGGAACATTAACAAAGCCACACTCTACTCCATGAATGAGAACATTCTCATTAGATGAAGACTTCTCAGAAAAAGGCAAAGTACCTGATAATAAAAGACTCTGAAAACCTCCTGTATCCCTTAAAATTTTTAATAGGGATAGGATTGGCCAAATCGCCCAATATAGAGTGATATAGAACTCTTCGACATGAATGGTTCATAATTCTCGATAATAATATCAGACTGAGGTTTATTAGACCCAACAAATGTATTGCTTTCAATACATGACCGTGACCTTGACCTCTTAGAAATAAGAACATTTGGGATAGGTCTATCTTGATTCTGATGCATATTTTCAATTTGAAGCAATCAGAAATGACGTGTCCTTTATCGTGCAATAGGTACACGTAGGAATAGACAAGGAGTTCTAATCAAATTTATCAGAAGCTTGATTTTTGAAGGTTGTGCCAGATTTAGTTTTAGAAGGAGTCGAATTAGACTGAAATACCTTTCTACCAGTAGACTGCTGAGTGAATGATTTGCCTACAACAGGAACTTTATGAGTTAAGGAATACTTGTCAGCAGCTAGAGCGGCATTTTCCAAGGTTTCAATCTCATGCTCTTCAAGATGAGTCTTAATGTCACTAAACTCTCCAAGTTCTTAAAGTCTTCAAGTAACAGAAATTGTTTGAGACTTTCATAATCATGTTCAACTTTCTCGGCTAAGCACCATCTCTTAAATAACTATTTTTCTCTTGTAAATTCGATATAAGATTGTCCAGCTTCTTTTATATAGTTCCAAAATTTTTGCCGATAAGCCTCAGGGACTATCGCATAACCCTTTAAGATACAATCTTTAACCAAATCATAGTCAGCATTTTGCTGTATTGACAGGGATGTATAGATTTTCCGAGGCTTTGCCAAAAAGAGCACACTGTAATAACTGAGTCCAATACTCCCTTGACCATTTCAAATTTTCCTCAATTGTTTCAAAACGAGGTAAACATCTGTCTACTTCATCTTCTCTGAAAGGGGGCACTAACTTGATATTTTTGAAAACATCAAAAGTAGGGGAGTGTTTTCCTTTTGCCAGCTCTAATTCTTTGAACTTAATTTCTCCTTGCATTTGCATATTTAGTTTTTCTTTCTCAAAATGCATTTGTCTTTCATCTTTCTCTTTCTGAAACTGCATTTGTCTTACTTCCCTTTCTCTTTCCATTTGTATCTTTTCTATCTGAAATTGAACCTGTCTTATCTCTAATTCCAACTTTTTAGCTGGACTTCTAATTTCAAAATATCCAGTCACTCCTGGGTAAAATTCAAATGTTCTCTACTTTTGATGATATTATAAAAAGACCTGTTGTTTTCTCTAAAGATTTCAAACAAAATATGAAATAGTACTTGGGATTTAAAAACTAGGGGAATTTAAATTTCAAAAACCAATAGTAGTATAGTGGGTTACCGTAGCGACAATGGGAATTAGCATTACAGACCCCCCCTGGGCCAGTATAGCCCCAAGAAGTAGGTCAACACCCTGGGCCTGTATAGCGACAATGGAAAATGGAGTAGAGGGACTAGAACACCCTGGGCCTGTATAGCGACAATGGAAAGTGGAGTAGAGGGCCTAGAACACCCTGGGCCTGTATAGCGACAATGGAAATTTTGTAGAGCGGTGACTAGGAGACTGTGGGTTTGTAGAGCGATAAGCGACAGGTGGCATGACGTCACACTGGTAACAATGTAGCAAAAAGAGAAGTACTGTGACGTCAAGCTACCTGAGAGAGGGCTATAGACAAACACGAATCAAGAGCGTTCGTGCTTCTTTTAGTAGAGGAAGGGTTTTATATATATTCGTTTAGGGTGGAGATAAAATGAAAATTAAGATCTTTTCGAGGCATTGGAAGTGGCCCTGAAAAGGGCCGTTGTTTGTTATGTGATGTTAACACCATTCTGTTAACATACAGGACATCGCATAGATCTTCTTATCTTCCTCAAATTTCTCAAAGTTTGTCTTAAACTGTGTCTCACTTCTGGTCCGTAGATGAGAGTCCGCTTAAGACAGCCTTGTCTTTCCACATAACATCTTCTTTTCCAAAGAGTGGCCCCGGTGATCCGGATGACAGTCCATTTTGTTTTCACATACATGGGTAAGTCTGTACGGAACAGCATTGAGGATACCAAAGTAGAGGATTCTACGTCGATCAACATCTTCTCTGTGACGAGAACAGGTGAAGGGAATGAAGTGAACCGCGTTTATTTATAGTGGAAGACCGGATCGAAACGGATTGAAAGGGTTCACCAATCCCAACACGCGTTACAAAATTCAGTCACTTCGCGGAGTCTGTCTTCCAATCCGAAGAGAGCTACCTGTGACGTCACATTTCCTATATAGGCACACTAGCGTCTGTGCGCAGTGAATCGATGCGGTAGTGTTTTGTGAAACATGGCGGAACCTAAGAAGACAATGAATTGGGGTGCACCGGCTGTGGAGACGAGAAGTAATGGTACAGCAGCAGCTACCAAAGTGAACACAGTGCTACTTCCCGAAGAGGTTGATTTCAACTGGGATTTAGTAGATTTTTTATCTTCTTCCCAAGAATTTGTTCCGGTACCAGTACCTTCGCCACTTTCTCCTTCATTACCACGTGTCGACGATTTTAAACAAAGACAGAGAGAAGAATTGGAGAAATTTTTACAGCAGCAGAAAGAAGCAGAGCAAGTATTTCTTCTTGAACAGAAACAGCGAGAAGAAGAAGAAGAGGCAAGAAGGAAACAACAGGAAGAAGAAGAAGCAGTAGAGAAGAAACAAAGTCTAGGAGAGAAGGAGAACATCGAAAGTCAAACGGTCACGGTACTCTTGGACATTTTGGCCGAGTTAAGAAGTCTGAAACAAATGTATCAGACTTCTTTATTACGACCCAAGAGAAAAAGACCTTCCCGAGCCAAACAACCTAACCCTGTGACTACACCAGAGATACCACCCCTAGTGATATCTACTAGATCATTGACAGGAGCAAGTCCACAAGTAGGCCTTGGCCGTGGCAAAGGCTTAAGACAGTTAAAGCGAATTGATTCTCGTTCCTGAGTTTGTTCTAAGGAAAAAAACAAACACTCAACAGTCCTTTTCAGGGCTACCCAATACTCTCGAAAAGAGTGACTATTCATTTTGCCAAAATCAATTAAAACTCAAAATCCCTTCTTTAACCCTATGATGTACGTGTTGTGAGTGTATGAGTGTAGGTCCTTATTATTTCTAAATAATGAAAACCAAGAGACACTTACGTTTTTTTCAGTTTGGTCTATTCTGTTACAAATTTTTTACAATTCAATATCACAACATAACACAACACAACACTTTTAAAAAAGTTCATAGATTTCTTCTGTCTCTTTTTTCTTTCACTCTCTCTGTTTTTTCAATTTCTTCACTTTTACACTTTTTTCCTCTTCTTCCTCTTCTTCTTCCTCACATTTTTCTCGTCTTCTTTTCTTTTCTGTCTTCTCTTTCTGAACGTGTCTGGGTTCTTCTTTTGTCAAGGTTACCTCTGTTTCTTCTTCCTCCTTCTCCTGCTCCTGTTGTTTCTTAGGGCACTCTGAAGACCAATGTCCTTTCTCTTGACAATGATAACAGGTATCTTGACTTTTGTTTCTTTTGACACTGGCCTTGCTTCTTTGACGGTCTGGACATTCTGTAGCCCAATGCCCTTTCTTTTGACAGATATAGCAAGTATCTTGACTTTTATCTCGAAAGGAAGGAGAGTAGTCCGTTGGCTTGTCTGAAGAAAACTTTCTTATCACACCTCGCAATGCTCTAATCAGAAGTTCGATCTGTGTGGGTTCTTCCATTGTGCTGGTCGGCTTGAGAGCGAAATGAATACTGAGAGGGGAGTCACTAGCCCTTTATATATGCCCTGGTCTGACACAGATATATAGGGTTCATGGTGTTTCACAGGTAGTCATTTGACTTTTTGCCGTCAAGATGAAACGATCGCATCATTTCGAAAAGAAAGAAGAAGAAGAAAGCAAGAGGCAGAAACGTGATTTATCGCCTCGCACAGTAGCTGAAGTCTTGGCACAAATTCATGCCAGCGATTTTGAAGATGAGATGAGTGAACCAGAATCGAAGCCTAAAGAGTCTACACCAAATCAAAGTCCATTACCATCCGTAAACCCTGAAAAGTACTACCACATTCGGGAGACGGACAAACGCTCTTCCAGAAAATTTAGAACCACGGCCTACACGTACGCAGTGAAATTTAAAGATTTCAAGTCTGACGTACCCTTGGAAAAAGCAGAAGGGTTCATCACTGATGTGTGGGATTCTTTGTTAACCACACTAAAACGGCAATGTCGAGCCAAAGAAGACGATCGCTTGAGACTTTCTATTCATCACGACAATTTGAAGTCTCCCGTTTGGATCGAGTTTAGCAGTCCATCAGAATTGTCACCTTCAAAAATCATGGACAAGATTCAACACGTACAACAATCTAACGACAAATTTCACATCACGGACGGAAAAGCGACACTGTACATGACCCACGTGTCTCTTCCCCAAGGGACAGGTAAAAAAAAGTTGATGTTGGTAGACAACTTGCGTAACCTCAAGCGTAGTCTCGTCCAAATTAACAATCCAAAAGACAAGATGTGCTTAGCCCGTGCCATCGTGGTGGGACAAACGTATGCTGACAAGAACGATACGGTAGAATGGAAAAGAGCCTGGAAAACTATTCGACGATCGGACCGAGCCAAACAACAAAGAGAAGCAGAACTCCTGTTACAGCAAGCGGGGTTAGCTAAAGACACACCCTGCGGCATTCCTGAAATGCAAAAGTTGCAAGACGTCTTGGCTCCACGTTACACCTTGAAAGTTCACCCTCAAGAAGTGCGCGGACCTCTGTTGTTTCGAGGTCAAGATTTTAAAGACGGAAAATACATTCACGTCTATCATCACGATGAACATTTTGATGCCATTACCAGTATCACTGCATTCCTGTCATACAGTTATTACTGTGAGAAATGTGACTATGGCTATAACAATCGAGAGCAACACAAGCATTGTGGATCGAAATGCTCAGGATGTTTAGCTTCTACACCCTGTCTGGACGAAGGACAAGAACGAGTGCATTGCTCTGTTTGTCAGCGCACGTTTGTCAGTCCTGCCTGTTACCAACAACACCTAAAGACGCAAGGTTCACAGCAGAAATGTGCTTGTCAGCTCTTGAGATTGTGCCCTACTTGTGGACAAGGCATACGTACCAACAATGCCAAGGCGCACGTCTGTTCAGGAAAGAAGCGATGTCACATTTGTCGCCAAACCGTGGACTTGGAACACCAATGCTACATTCAAAAATACCATTCCAAACATGAAGAAGAAGAAGAGAATGACCAGAAGAAGAAAGGGAATTTCATCTTTTTCGATTTCGAATGCATGCAAGAGACTGGCATTCACATTCCTAATTTCTGCGTGGCTCACCGAGCGTGCGAGAAGTGCATCCAAGAGCCTATCTTGACTCATTGCCCTTACTGCAGCAAGATTCCTGGAGGACGTGAAAAAATCTTTCGGGGATCGAACACACTGGCCGATTTTGCCCAATGGATCTTAAACCCTATCGACGAGACGTGGAGCCAAGAAGATATCGAACGTTACGGAGATTGTCATCGCCATGCCACGGTGATGGCTCACAATTTCTCGGGATACGATGGACAATTTCTGTTGAGATACTATACGGAACAAAGTACCGAACGTCCGAAAGTAACTTTGAACGGAGCCAAAATCATTTCCATGCAAGTGGGACAAGTACAGTTTAAAGATTCAATGAGTTACTTGGCTATGCCTTTGAGCCGCATGCCTAAAACGTTTGGCATGACAGAAATGGCCAAAGGCTATTTTCCACACTTTTTCAATACCGAAGCCAATCAACACGCCGTTCTACCCCATTTGCCTGAGGCTCACTACTACGACCCCGACAACATGCGTACCGAACAACGAGAAGCTTTCTACGCATGGTACCACACTCACGCTTCGGACCCTTTTGACTTTCAAGAAGAAATGTTAAAATATTGTCGTTCCGACGTAGACATTTTACGTCGCTGCTGTGGAAAATTTCGAGAACTGTTCATGGAACACGGAGGGATCGATCCTTTGAAAGAAGCTTGTACCATTGCCAAAGCGTGTTCCTTAGTGTATCGTCAACGATTCATGCCCGAAAACACCCTAGCTGTCATCAGTCCTCAAACGACCAATTTTGTCAAACGTCAATACTCGGTCAAAGCCCTACGTTGGTTACATTACTTGTGTGAGAGGGAAGACAAATGGATCCAACATGCTCGCAACGGAGGAGGCGAAAAGACCATCGGAAGGTATTCGGTAGACGGCTGGGACTTAGAAAACCCCAAGATTGTGTACGAGTTTAACGGGTGCTTATTTCACGGATGTCCCATCTGCTACCCTCAACGTGACACTAAAAACCAGTTTTTACAACGGACCATGGAAGACTTGTACCAGGCCACTTGTCAGCGACGCTTGAAGTTAGAAGAGCAAGGATACCAAGTAGTGGAAATGTGGGAACACGAGTACGATCAGCGATTGAAAACCGATCCCGAGTTTAAGCGCATCGTGGAAAGTTACAAGCTGGTGGACCCTCTGAACCCGCGGACAGTTTGTACGGAGGGCGGACGAATGCCACCTGTTTGCTGTACCAAGTCGACGAGGAGAAAGGAGAAGAAATCAAATACTTGGACGTGTGTTCTCTGTATCCGTACGTGTGCAAATATTGTCACTTTCCCGCAGGGCACCACAATTGCTGACGGAACACATCGACGTGGACAATATTCGACAATACGAAGGATTGATCAAGTGTAAAGTCTTGCCTCCC
>JAECUM010028670.1:0-29120 GCA_016617855.1 Megalonaias nervosa | reverse complement strand
ATTATGTTGAATTTACCACGAAATTATTCTGTTCTCCCCACCCCCCATCACATAACGTATTACGTGTGGAGTTACGGCATCCAATATGGGGACCGACAGAATGGATCATTGTTGTAATGTTGATATTGATGCAAGTGTCTAGGCTATAGTAGGCCGAAATATAATTCATCAAAGGTTTATGACAAAACTTGAATTGATACGAAATTGTGAGTCAGACAAGCTAGCGTTTATAGGTGAACAATGACATTGACGTACAATGATATGACACAAAAAGCCTGACGGACGTCAAAAATGCATCAAGATTCATACTATTGTCATGATACCACAGTGGCATGTACACCTTGGTCAACAAAATTGTGCTCGTACCTTGACCATGACCTTGTGAAATGACATAGAATATGGTACGCAACACCACTCGTTAGGACTTTTCGAGTTAATGCTCACCTTTGACCTTGAAGTAAAAACAATAAAAGTGGTAAATTAGACACTCTCTTCTTTCATGTATGCACAATATTGTCAGTTTTCATGCCACCATACAGTTCCCACACTATAAGTACACGTGACGTTGATATTTGAATTTGACATTAATTGCAATAAAGCTTCTGGTTCCAACGTGTGAATTTGCAAAATATCATCCAGCCAATGTGCAAGTTTTAGTAAACCTCCATGAAGAAAAATTCTGAAAGGTTAAACAAATTGCACACATGTCTCTGTACCCAAGTTCGATGTTTTCATTCAGAAGTATGCAGATAGGGTAACTTGCATCGCTTTCAAGAACTATATATTTCTCTTTCTTATACTGTTATGAGTATATGTTTGTAAGTCGAGATGCTGATAGTTTTCATGACCTACGGTTTGTGCTGGATGCTTAACTGCATTCATCTCTTTCTTCTTACATGTCTACATAGTTAACGCTGGGATCTTAATGATTTCCAAAATATGAACCAGGACAAGCTTCACGCCCCAGGGTCATTACCCAACGTCTGTATTGGATATATGTCTGATTTTGTCTCCTGAAACACTTCAGACCTAAATATGGATATAGACCGGAGATCTTAACAGTTTCCAAGTTATGACTAGCGTGCAAGTCACCTTTCCCACAGTTTATACTGGATATATGTCTAATCTCATCCCATCATGTCCTTTAAACAAAGATATGAATAGAGAATGGAGATTTCAGCTATTTCCAAGTTATCACAAAAGGTCAAGTGAACTACTCCGGCGTGATGACCCATCTTTTGTATTGATATAGGTCGGATTTTCTCTCGTCATGTCTTTCAATCACATACATGGTAATAGGCCTGAACTCGGAACTGTCTTCAAATTACCATAAGCTTCCTCTCGCCCCTTGAGCACAACCTGACATTGTAAACCAAAATTTTGTTACATATGTTAAAAGTCTGTATTGACAATAACACAAACCAGCTTCTCTGCATCAACCTACCATTCTTAACAGATTGCGAGTACAAAAAACCCAGCACGGTATCTGAATCCTCTGGCTCTACTAATATATTTCATATTAATATTTTTAAGTCAATGGACACATCTAAAGACTATCCGCTATCATGTTCCAAACATACGACCATTGACCAAACATAGTTATACTTATATGAATGTATACTAAGATCACAACAATTTGAAACATTTTAAAAAGGTTTTGGATCCTAATATCTGGAAGAAAAAAATAATAATAACGAAATTGTGAATAAGGAATATTAAGTAAAGAAAATTATTATATATAATGCCGTGCTGAATATATTTATATTGTATACAATGTGTAAAGAAAACCTAATTTAGTTCTGGTATAAAAGTAACAGTTTTAGAGTCGAGTCACCTAGATGATTGCTTTTGTTGGATCTATTCTATCAGGCTGTAGTTATTAGCATTCTAAATTATTATATATCAAATGCCTGAAAAAATACACCACTGTCCAATATGTATAACGCTTCTCTCTCTCTCTCTCTCTCTCTCTCTCTCTCTCTCTCTCTCTCTCTCTCATACAAAAACAGCAAATTATAGGTGGAAAAAAACAACAATTTTTGCTAAGAATTAAATCAATGATACTAACGATGCTTGAAAAGACATTGTATATCTGTGTGGTGCAGTGAGGCCTTAGAACGCTTGTTTACATGTATCACGCATTAAACAAATGCAATTACATTAGAAAGCAGTACTGGTTAACGCAGATAATATGCGTCATGCACATAATTAATGTAAAGTTATTCTGCGATTTCTCATGCACTCTTCACATTCATATACATTAACTATAACTTTGTCCATTTTATAAAATGCACACATATTTCTTCATCACTGTCATTGAGATTTAAAACATTGCTGCAAAAGTTGATAGAAAATCAGCCGACTTGTTTTCAAAGACACGTTTATTTTTCTGGGATGTTGGTTTAATTATCATGTTTTCGCACGGTCCTCACTTCTACGGCTTCAACCGAAGGTATTCGAATACACATTGTAGATTATTGATTGAACTCAAATACAAGTAGTCACATTGCCAAACCAGAAACTTTGATTTCTATTATCTTAGTAAGTCCGGATATTTTAGAAGGAATTTAAGTGGCAAGAAATTTTGAATTTCCACGAAAAATTTCCTTGACTTTTTATACTCAACGGTATTGCTGTATAACGTTTAGATATATAGATATATATAATTTTTCAATTGATTTTTAAGTAATGGCATAGGTTTATTCTCCTTGCAGATGAAAAAATTATTCCAAAGATAGTTCAACAAAACGTTTTGGACGCAAGCCTAGTCTTAGAGTGTAGAGTATCCAGGACGTCAACAGGGAATTTCCTATGGCAACTTAACGGATCCATAATAGGAAACCACCGTAGATATTTCGAAAACGAAACTTTCTTATTCATCAAGAATTTGACACTTGACGACCAATACAACTTATACCAGTGTACAGACTCTGGAAGTGGACTTGCTAGTGATTTATACAAGATAGAAATATGTAAGTTTATCTACTTAGCACTTTTTCACATCAATGTTATCTAATTATACTGGATTTTAACATAGATCACATAATAGATTTTCTAATAGTTCCATCCATAAATATCTATACTCTTTACTCTTTTGATATTTTAATTATTAAAGCATTTAATTTAAACCACATCTCTATCATTATTTGTCTCTCTTTCCATGAATGTACACTACACCTTTCAATGCTGTAGAGCAACCGGAGGCCTTTCTGGGGAGAGTTACATAAAATAATTCTGCGGATATGAATATACTTGATCATAATAATACATTTTAAAACGCACTTAAACTTTTAGAAATTTGTGTTAAGCGGCAACTTTGGAAGAAATAATGCCTAAGGAGTTCTTCACTCAATATAATATATAATCCCGCACCTTTAGCAGTGAAGTCGTTGAGTACAACCGTTAACCGCTAATAATAAAATAATAATAATAATAATAATTTTAATAATAGGTACTATGATATTTTTATTACATTAGATTGAGAAATACTGGATGTCATCTGGAGTTATTGTGTGAAGGCGAGAAATAAGAAAATGGCTTTTCTTCTAACGCCAATTAATTTCACTGATACAACTAAATACTCCTTAATATGATAATTCTTTTTAATCTAAATGCGCAATATTGCATGATAATTGTCTTGTTCATAATATTCTAATCATGCAGGTCCTATTAAACTTTGAACTGAGAGAGAGAGAAGTATACACTACACAGAGCAAAATGCTACCCGTGGTTCCGACAGGAGAATGCCTGATACCATTAACGGAGTTCTTAAATACGAATAAATAATATTATCATACAGGTTAGAGCATTATATATATATATATATATATATATATATATATATATATATATATATATATATATATATATATACGTTTACAACTGTGCATTGCGACGGATTGATAAGGGACATTTGGAGATGTATAAGGTCTTACATACAGGCGCTTGAGCCCTGGATGAAGTACAGTAAGAAGTCACGTAGGCAAAACCTGTTTTGCTCTAGCATTGTGTGAGCTGTTTTCCATGTACAAATATTCCTACAATGTGTTTCGTTGACTAGTACATTGTTAAGAGCTAATATGCCTTTTTATAGGTCTTCTGGCCGTAGTCTTGATCCATGTCTTTTTAGTAGCTGTTCTCTGAAAATATTACGCCAATGTCTAATTTATAGATCGCCGATGCAGTGTCACTGAAAGATAAAATAAAGTTGTTCTAACGTATTACTAATTCGTTTGAACGGATTCCCTAAATCTTTCTAACAAATTAGCAAATCCTTCTAACAACGCAGACCTAACAGTATTATAGTACAGCGATAAAGCCACAAGATGTGAAATCCAATGTTAAATAGGAAGTATTTTTCTATTTCATTGGATTAACATTGGGGAGTATGGTGTGGACTAAAGATGGGAAATCCCGTGTTAAACATTTGGTCATAGGTTCAACATTACATGCCACTCTGGAGTCAAGATATGTATTCCTGTGTTAAAATCGTCCATTGGATTAACATTTTATGGCACTCTGATGTCAAGATTGGAAGTCCTGTTTTAAATTCATTTGTAAAGTAGGAGTTACGGCTGTATGTCGCTCTGGGAAGAAGATGGGAAGTCCTATGCTAAACATTTCTCCCTGGGTTCAGCATTAAGGTATCTGTCTAGTGGGACATGTAACATGGTGAGTCTGTCTGGCCTCTGACTGAAATTTGATATTAAAATATATGTTTAATTTTTATGAGTCTTTATGGCATCTAACGAAAAGTTAATATGGATATGACACTCCGGGTATAAGGAGAATTTAAAATGAAGTTGGAGATGGCGCTTTGATTACAAGGGAAAGTTGACATGGAAATTACATTCTGTAAACATTTCCTACATTCACATTAATGTTTTATGAAACCAATTAGGAATTTTGTAACATCGTTTCTTGTTTTTAGCAACCCAATGACAACAAGTTCGTTACAATGACAATTTTTTATGTAACAGAGGTTGGTTCCTTAGCAGTTCCTTACAAATTTAGGATATGCTACCTTATATTTAGAACACTGACTGACTCTGACTGGTCAGTTCCCTTATTACAAATGAAATTTGATTATCGTAAGATGAATGAAATATGACATAGGAGTTGTTGATAACTGAGTTAAATGTGTCACATTGTTAAATGAAGTCAGAATTTGGCGTCATGCTAAAGCTTTTTCTTTTACGTTTGTAACTTGTTCTCTGCTCAGGTTTCAGAACTCAAATGGTCATTTTCAGGGCTTGCCTAGATCTCTTTGAAAAGTCATACTAGTTTACAGTTTACATATCACTAAAACGATTATTATTCTCTTGTGCAAATTTAGAAATTCATTTAAACGATTTACTAACACGTTTGAACTAATTACTAGTCTGATCGATTGATTAAAGATTAAGTGATCCTTTAGAACGATCTACTAATCCGTTCCAACGATTTTCAGTGGTACTATCTACATCAAAAACTACACAAAGTTCAGATCACGGTTTCTCAGCTCATCCTTAGAATACGACGAACTGAGTACTCCTCTGCTCTGTAACTTTCATTGGCTACCCGCTCGATCCAGAATCTATCACAAAATCTGTTTGCTATGCTACATTTCGTTGACTGGCTCCAGTCCAATATATCTGACCTCACCCTGTGTACACACCATCTAGAAACTTACGCATCTCTTCCGACAATTGCATTCTCAATGTTCTCACTGTTAAAACGAAGTAATGCGGAGAACATTCTCTTGCATATCAGGTCCCACATACGTGGAATTGCCTACAGATCTTAGACATAATTCAACAGTGTTCTTAGAACTCCCCTATTTCGACTGCAAGAACAGACTTGAAGACATAATAATGTTTACTTCCTCAATTATTGTCAGCAAGCTTTTGTTTTGTAATTTCATAGTGTTTGTTTTTTTGTAATCTCTTCCTTATTTTTGGTGTGTTATCTAATATTGTAATGCGTTTTACTGAGTCCACATTAATACTACTACTACTACTACTACTACTACTACTACTACTACTACTACTACTAATAATAATATTATTATTATTATTATTATTAATCCGTTATGATGAATTGGTAATATGTTAGAACGATTTGCTAACGATTTAGTAATCCGTTCGAACGATATGCTATTCCTTTCAAACGAATCATTAATCCGTTGAAACTAATTAGAGTTCCGTTTGAACTATTTATTAGTTCGTTATAACGATTTAGTAATCTGTTGAAACGAATTAGTTATCCGTTGGAACGATTTAAATTTTATTTTTCAGAAGTACTATATCGGCAACGTAATTTTGTGCATATATTTTTGTCTTGACTGTTTAATCCTTTACACAGTACACACAATATTAAGAGTTCATTTATTCACAACTGAATTTCCCTCATCACTCCGCGAGCATTTATAAGAGTTTCGAAAAATCGAATAATGCTGAAATGTGAAACTTTACAATTTTAATCTTTCCAATGTATTGAATATATCAATATTAATATATTACGTAAAAACAAAATCTATAAAAATGTAATTATTTTGCCGTACGGAGTTAAGAGAAAACAAGTGGTGCAGTGATTTGCTGAAAATGTAAATTACTATCGTTTACAAATAGTTTTTCCCATATATACAATGGACACAAACATAATGCCAACCACTGTTACGTTCCAAAAGACTATCCCGTTCTTCTCCAAAGCAGACCAGACATGGTTAGTCGTGTTTATGTTCTAGCGCAAGTAATTTGCTACAACTGCATCTGAATGATATTACGTTTAATATGCTGATGTTCGTTAAAAAAATTCATGCACCTCATATACACCTATATCTTGTTGTGTTTTTGTTGCTGTACACTACTACTCATTTTGTCAGTATCACACAAATTTTACTTCCTGATCGCACATTACATATACCAGTACAACAGTCCGATAGATTAGCCTCAAACTTGAACTTCAGTCACTATACGTACAAGTTTTGGGCCGATTTATCGCACTAACATTCCAACTATCGTTTGTGAATTCTTGTTTTTTTGAATAACTCCCTTTATTTAAAATAGTATAGTCTGGCCAGATTCTATTTACCCATACGTTTTCTTTGACTTAATGTTGGCGCTATCTCCCATGTTTTTCATGACTTAATGTTGACGCTATCTCTTATGTTAACCACGTTATCTATTTCAATGCATTAAACACCTTGTTGTTGTGATATATCGAAAACATTATTAAACTATTGCAGCTGGACCTAGTACAATCACGTTTGCACCAAATATTACGATGATCCAAGAATATTCTGGACTGAGTCTTCCCTGCCTTACAGTCTGTTATCCGATTTGCAGTTGGAACTGGACAAGGTTTGATCCTTCATCGGCTGGAGAGAACGTTATCTCAACAGAAAAGGCGTTATATTTTCAGAATGTTACACGACAGGACGCTGGGAAGTACTCATGCAGAGTTCAAAATCAAATCACCGGCGTATCAATTGAAAACTTTACATGGTTGGAAATTGTCTGTGAGTTTAATAATAATAATAATAATAATAATAATACCACTATCATCATCATTATCATGTTAAACGGCGTCACTTTTACTTGAAGATGGATTCTAAGGCTAAAGAAGTGTACTTGGATGAGTTAGATCAAGCCAATTTGATAATATTCTTGTTAGTAGGGACTACACATTAGATCTGTCTGAATGTTACATATTCCAGTTTGAGCTAAACATTTTTTAATCGTGAATTATAAAATAGTGCAGAGAAGAAGAAAAGAGTATGCCTTTTTCCGCCCAACAATTGAACGTTTTGTAAAATAAATGAGTTGATTATTATCTAGACTTCACATTCGTTCTCTAGTTTGTAATTATGATCATCTTTTTCACGGAGAAGTACTTTTGAATAAGAAAGAACAATTAACTCACACATATGGCAATGTGTAAGAACCTTTATGGAAGAGACCATGCCACATTCGGTAAATTTGCTCGTCACAAAATACATGTAAGTTCACGTGAGATTTCACATCAATTGTATCTCTTGTTCTCAATTTTAGATGGTCCAGACAAGCTTTCGTTTAATCTATCAAACAAAATAATTAAACTGGATGAAAGGGATTCAGTGACAATATCTTGTTATGCCGATTGCTTCCCACCGTGTCAGATTGACTGGATTGGGTCGCATGCAGAAACTTCGATGAGTTCTGCAGATCTGAAGCTCGTCAACGATACAAGAGAGGGTAATTACACATGTCGTGCGATGAATCCAAGGAAGGACAATACAACAATTTCGGATACTATTTATGTAATCGTTGAATCAGGTATGGGAAATAGAAGTGGAAAAATGTCGTTTCTGGAACAAAATAATAAAACATTTTGTCAACTTTTGTCTTCTCAATTATCAACATCAGATTTGATTATTTTCATTATAACACCTAGATAAACAAAAACTAAATTTTGTTTTCTTTATATTAACTTGTATAATTTTAAATATGTTTCAACGGGCTCTACATGTATTAAAAGTGTTCGGATATATTGTTTCTTCAAACACATCTTTGGTGGTTATTGTCACCACTGAAATTAAATTTTTCAGGCAGTATTAATCCCTTGAAAGTCGTTTATTGAATTTAAATTGGTTTATATATGTTATGATTCAGTTTCAATGCAACTATGTATTGACGTCGCTTTTACAGGAAGGAGACTCAATAACACAAAATTAATTGCAATTAATGGCATCACAGCGCTATCTGTACTGCCCTCTTTAAATGTGTTGTTATTGGCTTAGTTGATTTTCCTAAATCCAAATCCATACAATTTACATTTCCTACATGGAAAACATAATTACTTTAAATAATCACGTAATTATATAATGCTACGTATTGTTTTAAATAAAATTTGTAATTATATGTTTCATTAGTTTGCAAAGCTAAATATAATGTGTCATCAACCTCAAAAGCATCATTTGTGATTTAAATTGTATTTGCCTAATCAAAAGAATCAGTCAGTGTATTATTCATTAATAATTATTCACACAACACTTTCTACACTTTACTGCTATGTTATTTCAAAACGCAACGATTACGCCATCATAATCACAATACACAACACAATACATTAACCATGACTGTGCATATTTTAATGTACAGTTCTATCACTTTCTATTGTGCATGTAACATGTGATACGTGTTTGTTTTTGTTTCAATGTATAGTTCTGTCTCTATCTGTTGTGTATGTAACATGTGATACGTTTATACTGGAATATCCTGATTCTACATTTCCTGGTACAGATAGTCTTTCCGTTTGCGTTTCAATGTCGTTTGCTTATTTACAAATCTAACATATTTAGTGTGCCAATTAATGCATCACCAGATTTTGAAAGGGAAATGTTATCAGCATGCCCGCAATAATTGGTAGTAATACAACCCTCAAAAACATTTAGTAGCACCGTGTTGAACTCTTGTTGGATCAGCTACTTTTAGGCATTTCATATAATATTCATATTGACTTTATTATACAATCTTCTGGAACCATACATCTTGTAGAATGATCGAATGTGTGATTGAATTAGAAAGTCTGAGTGTGTTGAACACCTTCTGTGTGATGATACTGTGAGCAAGGATGGATTTAGATTGGTATTTACAACTGGACAAGGCTTTTAGTGATTTACGAGGTAAACTGACTCGCGTTAATATCGCATATAATGCTGCGATTGCTTTAATATTAATAGTCAATAAATTGTGGGGTCTTTTTCATTGCACCCCAAATTTAGTATATGATAATGAAACACAGAAAATTTTACAAGTTGATAATATTATAGATCTAGTATCTTATTCAAATAATTTGTAGACTCTACATATATATATATTATGGCTTAAAGATAGTGGGTGTTGTGCTCATTTAATACGTGATTTAAGAAGCAATTTTAACCGCAGCAATTGTTGCAAATGCAGTTCTTTATCTAGGTCAAATGCTGGTGTTGTTTTTGTATGTTGACATTAGGACAGCAGACAGCAGATTATATTTCTGGGTTTTGACAATAGGAGATAAGTAAGTGTAGTTATTTTTACCATTATCCAGTGCATCTGGTTTATATCATCATTTAAATAAAGTATTTCATTCTGTCAAACACTATAATATTAGCGACAAATCCACTTGCGAAATATATTATGAATGCAAATGCAGTTACTTTAGGGGAATTTAGCATTAATTATGTTAGCTTATGAATGTCCAGACTCAAATTTTCTGTTTCAGTTTCAAGTTATATTGAAATTTGTTAATTGGTTAATATACAAAAAGACATATTTCGAATAGAAAGTAGTGTATAGACGATACTGAAAGTCCAAAGAGATAAATTTAACATGGATAATAGCCACAAAAGCATCAGAACAACTAAAAAAGTCAGTTGTAGGAAATTATTTTATTTTATAGAGTATATCTACTTTTTCAGATCGAAGAGTTTTGCATACATGTAAATCTTCCTTAAGCAACCCATATGTAATACCAAAGTAGATCTAAAACATAAATGTTTTGGATTTTAAGATTATCCAAGACGGCTATTTTACGGTTATTATCCATTTCTTTGCAAATAATGAATTTTTTTTTCTTTCATGATTCATCAGGTACGTAAATATGAATGTATGGATGTACAATGTTTATGATAGTGTCAGAGTGCATATAGTTCATTTAAATCGCATTACACTGGAGATGTGATCAGAAATCCAAGACTACCCGATGACACGAACGATTTCTATCTTAAATTGTGTCTAACAAACTGTCTTCAGTTCATTATATTTTCACTTTGTGTTTTTTAGGGACTGATAATCATAACAGCACTATGGAGACGAAAACCAGAAGGGGGCAAAATCGGTTTTGGTATTTATGTCTTACCTCTGTGCATTGTTCGTTAAATTCATCTTTGTTTGATTTGCTTCCTATATAAGACAAAAAATCTCACATCACTAGAAGTTTTTTCGAGTGCAGAGCATCAACTGAGATTATTTCTATATTTAATAACACAATGACTTGTACACTATGAGAGAAATATTACAAATAATAAATTGACCTCTACTTTCTCTTGATAACATGTATGTATGTATGTATGTATGTATGTATGTATGTATGTATGTATGTATGTATGTAACTTTAGGTAATAAAAAAGAATGAACAGATAATCCTCTAGGCTGTTGACTGTACTTTCATTGAAGACAATCACCGTTAAGAAATGTTTATAAGGCCAAGAAGATACAGAGTTAACTATAGAGGAAAATAGAAGGATAACATGTTGACCCTCACTTATTCAAACCGTACTTTACATAAAAAAAAATAAACATGCTTAAAATTGATATCAGTCACACATATATTCCAAATTATTTCTAAAATATATATTGTTGATTGTCACTGAAACCAAGCAGTTACAAATTACTCATGATAATCATCTAATGTGGTAAGAAGCATGATTTCCTCGTCACAGTTTCTATTGTGGCTTAATTATCAAGATTATGTTACGAGAAAGAATATAGATAAAGAAACAGCGGATATGTGTTGGTTTGATATAGGTGAAACATTTCTTTCAGATTTCCTTATACTGGTCTACATAATTCTAGGATTGGGCTGTATTTTGGTTGCTGCTGGCTGCATTCTTTGTCTGCGAAAACTTCGAAATATGGTTAGTATACTATGAATGATAATAAGTATGAGACTACCCAAAACAAACTAGGATCTTTGCTAATAAAAGAGAAAGAGTGTATAGTAAGAAACCTTCAAACTTTGTGTACTTAAATTATAAATCCTTGTGACAAATTTTGTATGAGATTTTTTAGCACAGTGTTTTCTCTTTTTTCAGATGACTTTTATATTTACCATTGACAACAATTTTATCATGGCAGAAATCAGTAGGTTTTTTTTTTGTTGATACCTCTTTTCTCCTATTTAGTTGTGATTACGCTTAACATACAAATGATGAATGTGTGATGCTTCAGAAAAAGAGATATATATCTTTATTAATTATTAAGTCAGAAGAAGGAAATTCATGACATTTCGGAAAATTGGGTTTGCTTAGTCACACAGGAATTCCGGTACTGTTTCCTTTTTGAGTGGCAACATTCATTGTATAAAAAAGTTAACCTTTAATTTAGCTTGGTTTCTCTTCTTATAGCTCACGTACAGACAGACCATTGAACAACATTCCATTATAGGAGCTAATGAAGCTGTTGAAATTGAATACATTTAAGTTGTAAACGCCTTTCAAGCGTACTGGACAATAGTTAGCAGTGCAGATAGTGAACTAATCATCGTCCCTGAAAGATATCTTCAGCTATGTCAAGAACCGATTTCTTTGTGAAAGATAAAATGTTCAAGCAAGGAATGAAGTTTAATAGTTATTTCGGCATCAGGATATCAGTGTTGTTTTGGGTAAAGATGATTGCATCCATATGGTTTATTCAAGTCCATCGAACACAGGCAATGAATTGCAA
This sequence comes from Megalonaias nervosa, assembly GCA_016617855.1. Classification (NCBI taxonomy): domain Eukaryota; kingdom Metazoa; phylum Mollusca; class Bivalvia; order Unionida; family Unionidae; genus Megalonaias; species Megalonaias nervosa. Next base: position 16,674 of record JAECUM010028670.1, on the reverse strand, counting down.
CATCATAAATATGATGTGTGAAATATACTTCATCACGTTTGCATGACCATTCAAAATAATGTGAATTGGAACTAATTGGTATGAAAACTCAATATTCCACTCTTTCTTGTTGTATGCGTGTAATGAGAAAAATATCACTCAATTTTAAAATTCACACTGAAGTATTCATCTTTATGGCATGCGTTTGTTTCTTTCTTTCGATTCAGGCAATATTGCTATTGAAGTATATTTTGCATGTATTATTAACTCAGAAGTATTATGGTGGTAAGGATGGGATGATTTATATTCACAGTTTTAAGACACGAATTGTTCAACATTTATGCATAACAAGGATCCATGTGGTGTACATATAATGAAAGCCTTAGAATTAGCATTCGGTATATCTATTTCAAATCCTTTTGTCCTAGAGAGAGAGAGAGAGAGAGAGAGAGAGAGAGAGAGAGAGAGAGAAAGAGCATTGAAAGGTATGGTATTTGAATATCTCTATTGTTAATTTTGTAAACTATTGTAAAATAAAAAATGCAGACTTTGTTTTTTCCATAAGGCTGAGGTAAACAAAATCATTCCAATTTCTTGAATTATTTACGCAAATTGTTCGTCGGACAGAGAAATTACTAATTGACATTTTTTACTATTCTGAGATTACTGTGAATTGGCTCAAAGACATCTGAATGAAATCATTGTGAGACATCAAGACTATCGTTATATCAGCTTGTTCAAGACCATTCGTTTATCAGCATTTTCATAAGTAATGAAATCCATTCAGATGATTCTGTTATTTTGGACTTGCGACAGAACAATGAGGACTATTTGGGATTTAATTGACACTACTCTAAGTTCCTTTAAAATTGTATTTTATATTGAAATAAATTGTTTATTGAAATTTGCAAAGCTTATTGGTTTAGCTTCTTTGTGTTACTTAGTTTAAAACTAATGCGTGGTGAAGACATTCACCTGTGAAAAACTAGAAAAAAGACGTAGATCACAGCAAGTGGTTACCCAACATAGTAACACTTGTATAATACGTCAAAAGTGGGCGTGTAAGGCAGATGTTCGCTGAAGAATAATGTTATTTTCATACCTGTGCGATATGTATGTATGTATGTATGTATGTATATATATATATATATATATATATATATATATATATATATATATATATATATATATATATTTTTTTTCTTGCTAACAATTAGAAATATCTCTTGTACAAATGCCATTTGGTGTCTTGCCTATCCAGTTTATTACTATTATATTCAGAATACTTGTCAGACATATATTTATGTTTCATTTCCTTCTTGAAGTGAATTATATTTGGCGATTCACAAGTACATCTACATGAATGATTGAAATAAGAAATGAACTAGCTAACAAAGTAACCAAACTATTTTCCCACTACATCGAAAAAAGGGGTTTGGTATCGTATGACGAATAATACATAAATTAAGAAAGGAATAATTGTTCGCCCAATCGAATATCAGCACTTAACAGTTCAACACATAAGTGAAAAAGGACGTGTACCGTATTTTTCATATACACAAACACCCACTCTCATAATGGAACATTTACACATTTAGTCCAAAAGCTAAGCAGAAAGGGAAAGGGCAATGTATTTGTTACCTTCAAGCAGAGACTTTTACAGTACAGTTGTATGCTTGATAACGACACCCTAGTAGTATATATAGTTGAAGTTTTAATCTCAAAGAGGGTTTTAGGCCAGAAAGCCCCATCCCCTCTAAAATAAATATATTATGACATTTTTTCACCACTTCAGAGACCCCCTCTCCCTCAAAAAACCACCCTCCAACAAATTTTTATCTTAGAAATGATGAAATTTTGAAACCTAAAGGGGATTCTAGGCCAGAACCCTCACCCCCTAAATTTTGAGATGAGGTTGGTCAGATGATTCAATGACATTTATTGACAACATGGATGATGACTGATATTACTAAAGCTGTACAAAATTAAACATCTACTACTGTTGTAACCCATATTTTATGATAATCGTTTTCATATCTGCTGACTCTCATTGGCAGAATATCTGTTAACATACTGTCAATAATACGAAACTCACGTATCAAATGTATGTATGTATGTATGTATGTATGTGTGTGTGTGTGTGTGTGTGTGTGTGTGTGTATGCATGTATGTATGTATGTATGTGCGTGTGTACATGTACGTATGTACGTAACTTCAGGTATTGAAAAAGAATGAACATATAATCCTCTATGTTGTTGGACTGTACTTTCATTAAAGATAATCACATTTAAGAAACGTTTATAAGGTCAAAAAGATATGGAATTAACTGTAGAGGAAAATAAAAGGATAACATATTGAACCTCGTTTATTCGAAACCGTACTTTACATAAAAACATGCTTAAAATTGATATCAGTCACACATATATTCCAAATTCTTTCTAAAATATATTTTTGGATTGTCAATTAAATGAAGCAGTTACAAAGTACTCATGACAATCATCTAGTGCTGTAAGAAGCATGATTTGCTCGTCTCAATTTCTAGTGCGCCCTAATTATCAAGATGATATTACGTGAAAGAATATAGTTCAAGAAACAGCTGACATGTGTTGATTTTATATTGGTGAAACATTTCTTTCAGATATCCCTAAACTGGTCTACATAATTGTAGGATTGGGATGTATTTTGGTTGCTGCTGGCTGCATCCTTTGTCTGCGAAAACTTAGAAAAATGGTTAGTATAATATGAATTGCATTACCTATGAGACTACCCAAAACATGCGAAGATCTTCGCTAATGAAAGAGAAAGAGTGTATAGTACGAAACCTTCAAACTTGGTGTACTTAAATTATAAATCCTTGTGAAATGTTTTGTATGAGATGTTTAGCGCAGTGTTTGCTCTTTTTTTTAGACGACTTATCTATTTACCATTGACAACAATTTAATCATGGCACAAATCTATTTTCTCCTATTTAGATATGATTACACTTAATATACAAATGATGAATGTTTTATGCTTCAGATATATATATATATATATATATATATATATATATATATATATATATATATATATATATATATATATATATATATATATATGTATATATGAAGTTATTAACTCAGAAGAAGCAAACAAACGACCTTTCGAAAAATTGGGCTTCCATAGTCACAGGAATTCCGGTACTGTTTCCTTTTGAGTGGCAGTCTTCATTGTATTAAAAAAGTTGACCTTTAACTTAACTTCGTTTCTTTTCTTATAGCTCACGTACAGACAGACCATCGAACAACATTCCATTACAGGCACTAATAGAGCTGTTGAAAATAAATACATTTAAGTGGTAAACGCCTTTCAAGCGTAATGGACAATAGTTAGCAGTGCAAACAGTCAATTAAGCATCGTCCCTGAAAGAGATCTTCAACTATATGAAGAACCGATTTCTTTGTGAAAGATAAATGTTCAAGCAAGGAATGAAGTGTAATAATTATTTCGGCATCAGGATATCAATGTTGTTCTGGGTAAAGATGATTGCATCCATATGGTTTATTCAAGTCCAGGGAACACAGGCAATAAATTGCAACGCCATAAATATGATTTGTGAAATATGCTTCATCACGTTCGCAAAATATTGTGAATTGGAACTAATTGGTATGAAAACTCAATACTCCACTCATTCTTGTTGTATGCGTGTAATGAGAAAATATCGCTTAATTTTAAAATTCACACTGAAGTATTCATCTTTATGGCATGCGCTTATTTTTTGCCTTCCATTCAGGCAAGCAATATTACTATTGAAGTATTGTTGTGGGGCTTAACGCCATTTTTTCAGCACACGATAAGCTATACATGGCGGCCAGTATTAATGGTGGAGGAAGAAACCGGGAAATCCGTGGAAAGAACCACCGACCCACGAGAAGCTGCTGGCAAGCTTTCGCACATATCCACATTCGCCGAATCTTAGACTCGAACTCACGCAGACAGAGGTGAGATGGCAGTGATCCGTAACGGAGAGCGCTTTAGACCACTCGGCCACTCGGGGCCCCGTTAATGAAGTATATTTTGCATATATTATTAAGTCAGATGTATTACGGTGGTAAGGATGGGATGATTTATGTTCAGAGTTTTATAAAACGACGCGCTCAACATTTATGCGTAACAAGGATCCATGTAGTGTAAATAAAATGAAAGCCTTAGAATTAGCATTGCGTATATCTATTTTAAATCCACGTGTCTGAGAGAGAGAGATAGAGAGAGAGAGATAGAGAGAGAGAGAGAGAGAGAGTATTGAAAGGTATGGTATTTGCATATCTCTGTTGTTAATTTTGTAAATGATCGTAAAATATAAAATGCAGACTTAGTTACTGTTGCCAGATCAGGCCAGTAATGTTTTAAAATGTATTTATAATTTGATAATTTGTCTATGTATCTCTGTACTTCTTAAAAGTAAGAAACATCTAATGCGAGAACATTCTTATTTTTTTTTCACATGGTTCCAAAGTAGAATTTTTCATCGATGTTGGTAACATAATTCTTCATTTGAAATTATGCGTTTTTCAAACAGTTAATCTCTCTCTCTATTTCGTTCTTCCTGTCTTCGGCGGGCCCACGATGGCCGAGTGGTCTAAAACGTCCCACATCTGTTAGCGTGGGTTCTAGTTTCCGGCTCGGGAAATGTGGGTACCTTAGAGAGCTTGTCAGTAACTTCCCTTGGGTCGGTGGTTCTTCCGGGTTTTTGCCGGGTTTTCCTCCACCAGTTATGCTAGCTTCCATGTATAGTCTATCATGTGCTGAAAAAGGGCGTTAAACCCCCACAACGACGACAACATTCGTTCTTTCTTTCTCTTTTCAGTGTTTCATGTATATTTAATATCGTGTGCAATTGACCTTTGTTCGTGATTAAGGGTATAATTTTGTTCGGCCTACCTTATTAATATCCTCTTTGTAAGTTATAAATAAGTTGTTTACTGTTATTGGATTTCAAGGTCTAATTTTATTTACACAAATATAATGATCTATATTTTTGTCTTTGTTTTTTGCATAAGGCTGAGGTAAACAAAAGTATTCCATTTTGTAGAATTATTTACAGAAGAATCATTCATGCAAATTGTTCGTCGGACTTACAAAATACTAATTGATATTTTGGACTATTCTGAGATCACTGAGAACTGGCTCAAAGACATCTGGATGAAATCATTGTGATACATCAAGACTATCGTTATATCAGCTTGTTCAAGACCATTCGTTTTTCAGCATTTTCATAAGTATTGAAACCCATTCAGATGATTCTGTTATTTTGGACTTGCGACAGAACAATGAGGACTATTTGGGATTTAATTGATACTACTGTAAGTTCCTTTCAAATTATATTATATTGAAATAAACTGTTTATTGAATTTTACAAAAGCTTGTTGGTTTAACTTCTTTGTGTTACTTAGTCTAAAACTTCTGAGTCGTGAATCGCCTGTGGAAAACTAGAAAAAAAGAGGCCGATCAAAGCAAGTGGTTACCCAAAATAGTAACACTTCTATAAAAAAAGTGGGTGTGTAAGACAGATGGTAGCTGAAGAATGATGCTATTTTCATGCCTGTGCGACTATCTATCTATCTATCTATCTATCTATCTATCTATCTATCTATATATATATATATATATATATATATATATATATATATATATATATATATATATATTCTTGCTAACAATTAGAAATATGTCTTGTACAAATGCCATTTGGTGTCTTGCCTATCCAGTTTATTACTATTATATTCAGAATACTTGTCAGACATATAGTTATGCTTCATTTCCTTCTTGAAGTGAACTATATTTGGCGATTCACAAGTAAATCTACATGAATGCTTGAAATAATAAATGAACTAGCTAACAAATTAACCAAATTATTTTCCCAGTACATCGAGAGAAGGGGTTTGGTAATCGTAAGACGATTAATACACAAAAAGAAACAAATACTTTTTCGTTCAATCCAATATCCGCACTTACGGTTCAACATATAAGTGAAAAAGAAAGTGTACAGTATTTTTCATATACACAAATACCCACTTTCATAATGGAACAGTTACACATGCAGTCCAAAAGCTAAGCAGAATGGGCAAGGGCAATGTATTTGTTTCATTCAATCAGAGACTTTTACAGTATAATTGTATTCTTGATAACGACACCCGCGCTTTCAGACCAATACCCGCATTTACAATCCACCTGATAGAAATAGAGGAAGAAAACAAAAATAATATATAAAAGTGATAGGTTTGCTCATTTGAAAATATTCGTATACGATGCAAATTGCATTAACTCTAAATGGGAAATGGACATAGGTACGATGTATTCTACAATAATGTATTCTACAATGCACAACTAAATAGATGACATGTGTACAATTTACGCGATGTTGGTTAGTTAGACATTGCTTCCACAGTTCCACTCGAGATAGATTTGTAGCTGGAAAGTCTTACCAAACACATATTCTTAAATGATATAGGCTTACATATTCCGATTGTTACGTATATGTAATTAATTTGCTTGTGTGTTAGTTTTAATATTCTTTTTTATTTGATTTTTGTTTCATTACATTTTATTGTAATGATTATTGCAGGGATTCGAAATTCTTTTTCAGTAATTCTGTTTATCTAAGACGTAAAACGTATACATTAATAATTTTTTAGTTTACCTTGGTCCGCGGTAGTGTAAGCGCTAAGCTAATACGATTGGCTGTTTTCAAGGTCCTTTTCGGCCTACGTGTTAATCTGAATAAACAATGTTTTATTTTTAAATTTATTTTAGAGTGATAGTCTAGTTCTTAGATAGGGCTACGTGCAATTTGGCAAATATCTTATTGCGTATTTCAAGTGTTATTAGATCACGTAGTCTGTCTCGCGAGAACGGGATGATAATTCGGGTGAATATATAACCCTTTCTGAGCGCTCGTTAGTCAGTTGTATTCTTGATACCTAGACGACCGGATAGGTTATTTTGTTGTTGAAACCAGATTGTTTTTGAAATTCATTTGTGTTTGGAATTTAATAATTTATTCTCTAGAAAACCAAACGAGTGTACTGTTTTATAAATTCTGGGAGAAAGAAATTCAGTGAAAATTTATTCTGGAATTATTCGGAAACATAAACTGTGATTCAATTGAGGAATTGTTGATATTTGTACAAGGACCATATCTGACGTCAGGACCATATCTGACGTCATCGCCTTCCATTTTGGTACGTCGTCGAGATTCGAATCTGGATTCTAATAGAACTATTTAGTGATAGGACTTGTGTTTTTCATTCTTAGGATTAAATTTTGGGTTATCTTCACAAACCGTAAGTCCTATTTTCCAATTTTTACATTGTTTTCTAGGGAAATAAATTATTTTGTTAAAATATACAAAGCTTGTTGTCTTCGCTCTTTTCTCTTGTTATTATTATACGAGCCTACACGTAACACAGTATTGTCGTACATGCTTTGCTAGTGAGGCATACATATACATATTGTATACAAAGCAATTCAGATTTACATGAAACTAATGAGTTGTAAACAATAGGATTCTGAATCGTTCTCAATGTTCGTTTAACAGTGACTTATTTTCAAAGGATGACAAATTTAATTTGTATGCGAATGAAGAATTTAAAGACATTTTTTGATTTATCGATAAAGGTTCGTAATGGTTCGAATATTATTATGGTTGCGAGACTGAGGGTATGCACCCGTTACCATGATGGAAAGAGTCTATAACGATTAGATGATACATAATGTCTTTGTTGAAAAAAGACATCTCACATTTGATGTTTAATCAAGAACAAGGCAGAATGTATTTATAAGTTAATAAATCGATTGAAGGATACGGTTTTCATCCTAATCATTAAAACAGTAGACGTTTTGATCATACGCATATTTGGTGGTCTTTTCTTTTGAGCTCAAATTATCCATCTGAACTAGTAGTAAAATTACAATTGAACGCTATTGACCTGTAGATCTAAACCTGATTTTCTTCATCGTAAATTTACAGGGATTCGTAAATAGTCTTTATATGTGGCATTAAACGTTTCTCTTGCTTATTCGTGTTATGAAAATTTGTGAAAATATTGATCTGTAATATTTTCCAGGATGTGAATCAAATGAATTATGGTTGAATGCTAGTACTACTTGTACTACCATTCCTACCAATACTACTACTACTATTAATACATATAATTCATAACGTCTGTTAAGTGTGACTTTTTCCTGATAATAACCAAACAGAAACCTCGTGTTAACTTCAAACGCACTTCATGCCGGTAACGATTTATGTTAGAATTTAAAATAAACGTTTTGTGAAATTGACAAGCTTACCATGCATTGTAACTGACAAGTCAGCATGCTATGCTAGTGAGGCCTACAATGAAAATACTTGCCAGTTAAACCAATGGTCTGACCTGATGTGAAAGGCTTGTAAAAATTCTTACCTGTTACCCAGTCTACTTTCAGTAATTATTTAGCCTTAACAAATAATTTGTCAGGGCAAGGGGACCCAGATAGCAAGGGTTAGAAAGCTTATAACACATACTTTTCAATGATTTCTTTTGGGGTCCTGGGTGGACGAGTGGTCTAATACCTAGCCTTTACCGATCACTACCATCATATCTTTGTCCGCATGAGCTCGGCCAATGGGGGTCTGCGAGAAAACTTTCCGGTAGCTTCCCGTGAGTCGATGGTTCCTCTTGGGGTTTCTCCGGGTTCTTCTTCCACCAGTTATACTGGCTGTCATGTAGAGCCTATCTTGTACCTCAGAATGGCGGTTAATCACCAGCACCATCACATCAACAAGAAACAACAATGCTTCCGTCGTGTGTTGATTTTCTCTTTACTAATGTTATCATCTATCCAGTACGGTCAAAGCTGAGACTTAATCTTTGAGCTGCAGAATGGGACGGTGCAAATGTGAGATGAATGAGAAGTTTCGCATTTGATGTTCCCTGTAGGTAGTGGTGTATATGCTTGTACACACGTCCCCTTACATTTTGTGCGTTAAACAAAGATGTATCATAAGACTATCCTTAGCGGATGGTAATTGGATACAATTGGAGGAATCGAGACTTTAACTTAAATACTTACATAGCTACGTATTCATAGCTCGATAGAATTTACAGTCAAAATATATGATATCATGAACATGCATCAATATTATTCCAAATATGTAGTAAACTAATCTTAAAAATTATTTAAGATGTTCGGGAGAAAGATTTGTAAATGTTATAAAGCCATTGCATTGGTTTGATCCAGGGAAACAACTATGTATGATGAATCTCAACTTGCTCCTGGCCGCATGCAAAGAGGTGATATGGGAAAACGGGCCTATACTTGTCACCAGAGAGGGCGACTTTACAGGTCCGGTGACCTTATTGTAGGCTGTTGTCTCTCAGGATCTATTACATTAGTCCAATGGGTTTCCTTGACCTGCTATCAGATAATTCAATATTTGCTTCTTTTTTCTGTTAATGCTTGTAATAGGCTTGAACAAAGTCAGCTGCTAAACAGAATAAATGAGGGAATAAAGAATAAAGAAATGAATGAATCATCTTGATCAGAATAAGCAGGACTGTGACGAATATGCCTTACGTATATATATGACGTGTGCATTGTTTACGTAGCCCGATTTTTATTTGTTCAACAACTTTCAAAGCACTGTGTTTTCCTGTGATACCATATTGTTGTTAGTGCAATTTTTATATAAGAATAGACAATTAACGTAAAGGATGTCCTTTTCTCGATTTAAGCCACCCAGTTGTTGAAAGCTATATTATGATAGTGTCAACCTTAATAATTACTAACTGTTGATAGTATAACGTAACATGTGCAAATTGAGGGGAACTTCTCACAATCAAGAATTCTGAGATTCTGAGATTTTTTTCCGTGCTTCATCTTATCTTCAAATACCACTCTAGAAAATATTTAAGTATGGAAAACTGTTATCTCGCGAAGATGATAACGTAAAACGCATTCTTGTTTGGGAGGGGGAAGACTGCGAGTCGATGTACATCAAACCAATGATCTTGATTTCGTCATTTTGAGTAAGATAATCTAGTATTCATCGTTGCCGTTTAGTAGGTTGTTTTGATCCAGATATAAAAATGTGTTCAACATAAATTATAAATAGAATAATTTATGTTTGTGATGCAAATGAAAACACAAATCAGCTATTTAATTTACTGTAAATTGCAGGATATATTTTAATCCCAGACAGAAAAATGCCATATATATATATATATATATATATATATATATATATATATATATATATATATATATATATATGGGGGAATTTGGTAATCAATCATAATCCGTACAGTTCTAAAATAGGCTCTTTTTGGACTGTCAGCGTGATACTAAAGTTAAGTTACTATTTTAAACATTGAATCTATAAATAGAAGACTGATACAAATGAATGAGAGGCTCAAAATAGTTTAGGTGCACATGACACTAACCTGCACATGATCATTTCGGATGGTAAGAATAGAAAGTTTGAAAAGAAGATATATGAACAAAAACAATTATTATTTCACATAAATCAATATAGTTGGAGTTTAGACACAATTCATTATTTAAAATTACTGACGCATTTCATGACATAGAACGCTCATTCTTACATGTTTGCTTGTCGGAATGGTAACAGAAAAGTTGCATACTAGTCTATACAAGAAAATACGAACATTCTTTTAGCATATCAATGTTCATAGACAAAAATGCCCTCCATCTAGAGAACGTCTTAGTCAAAATATACATTCTGTAAATCTTTAATCACTTGTCTTCAGAGTGATAATGCAGTAAGAAAACAGCAAGCAACATCTTTTAGTTTTTATTATGTTTAAAGCTTTCTAAATGACCCCAAAACGCAAGAAAGTTTCACATTATTTTCTGGTATTATAAATTGAACGATTTTATTTTCTCCTGCTTCTAGTGACTGTTTCATTGAAGTTGCTGCATCACGATTACTGCCAATTCTTGTTCTTTATTGCATTACTATCATTTAAATTGTATCTCCATTTTTAGATAAAAATACTCGAAATGTTGGATAAATGATAGCCCATTTGCTTTGTTCAACATGTATTTATCTACTATTTTCTCCCCAGTATCACCAACGTTTCCACCCAGTTGGGATATATGTTATGCCAAAGAACTCAACAAAGAAGTAGAAAAATTCTTTTCATACACAGTTTGTAGGCCTTGGACGGATTTCATGACTTTTGGGCAGAAGAAGAGAGTCATTTTAACCTCATCAAAGGCGTTGTTGTTACCGTCTATTATTAAGTCCTCATTAAAGGGCTTTTACTCATGTTAGATAGCTTTCCGCACTGTCAGGTAAAGATTGGCCCGAGCTTGTCTCACTCTCAAAGGAAACTCCTTTGCTACAGGTCTGTAAATCGTACTTTATCTTCGTCCTTACATCTGGAAGATGTCACCATCGCGAGTCTGTGATTTGTTTAGACCTAAGTCAATGTGCTCTTACAAGTTCGGATTTATTTAATCAGACCAATGCGTTACACTCACACAGTATTTACTGTATCCACCTACTTATATTTCTCGATTTTCGTTCTCCTGCAATGGTGTTTCCATTTCGTTAACTAATTTAACCAGACTCTCACTCTTCTTGCACAGGATCATATCCTGATTTGTCACAGCTCATTATTAGTTTTCATTTCATCCAATGAATATGGAAATATATTAAGTTACTTTACATCATTTCTTATCTCTAGCATTAGAATTCTCATGGTTAAATCCGCTATTTTTGCGGCCGTTTCAATAAAGGATTCATCATTCATAGCTCTTCTCTGTCTCATATGAGCTGCTCAAGGGGGAATTCTGCTGTACTAGTAAAGAATCACTGGCTCTAGTTGGACTCTTTTGGTTGAACTGTTATCCACCCATGTGATAAATAATGCACTTTGCAAATTTGTCACTGATTTCTCAGCAGTAGACTAATGCAACCTGTTGTTACTTATAGGACTATACACCAGCTGCAGTATTTGTCTACGTGCTGTACCTCTTTGATTTGGTTTTGGTGGTTTACTTATCGGCCAATATTAGCCTCCACTCCGTGTGCAAACAACAGAAAAAACAAGGCGCATTTCACTAACAAATATACACCGCTGATTTCCAGCTTTGGAATTGACGTTGATGTTACCTGCTTGTCAGCTTGAAAGAAACATTCAATTCAGCACGTCTACTGTTCAACACAAATACCAATCTTCAAAGCTTGACAGCCTGCAAAAGGTAGACTCCTACCCCATTGAGTCTGTCCACAAGCCACCCCTGCGATGCGTTTGTGCTTTTACCTAATTGCCTTTGTTCACACTTGCATTCCAAATAAAGTTATTTTGTCTAACAACCGTCATATTAACTATTCATTTTTGTGATGGGAACGTAATACATGTCACATTTACCAGAAGCAGAGTTTTATTTATCAGCAAAAATGCCTTACATTTTGTAAATTCTTGTTACAATAATTACTGTAACTAATAATTCATGTTTACCTTACACTTACACTACCATGATGATAACAGTAATAATACTACTGCCCCTACTAAAACTAATACTAATTGTTCATCTTGTTCAGCTTGTCCTTGATGGTGTTGTTGATGTTCTCAATGTTATTAATCACCCCATCACATTTAAAGAAGTATTGGGATATTGTACATTCATACGTGTACAATGTTCTAATTAAATTTGTACACATGCCTCTTGGATCAAGATAGTTCTATATGTGTTGGTTGCGACAACACTTGAACAAATCTGATACCTTTTCTGGGTATGATACAAATTGACAGAGGTTGTATATTTCATAGAAATGTCATTGATGATAGTGACCCATGTTTCTCCATATTTTCGGCTCGGAAACCTGGGAGAAATCCAAAGTTTTTTTTCCCCTTTCCCCAAGCATGTAATCTGTGGGTTATAACATGCAACCAACTGAGATGCCAGGTGTATAGTATGACATTAAACGGACAAAATGGCAGTATGTGAACAAAGGATGTTTAACATGACGCCCTCATGTTGAAGCATTTGAACAGAAATAAGAAAATGTAATGCTAATAGTATCAGACATACACTTTGACTGGTCAACACTTAAACAAACTGACCAATACTTACACCTACTGCATAGCACAATGTACCTACAAGTAGAGTGTAAGTGGTCAGGTGTAAAATAAGAAGTAAAATGTTACAAATATAACCCGTAGAACTCCCATAACCCCAGAATTGAAATATAAGAACAGGAAAGGGTAGGAGTGCACAGAATGATATAATCACATAAAAAAGTGTAGGACTGCTTACGATTGCACAAACATACTATCATAGTTGTATATTATCTCACACAAGAAAGGAAGGAAAGGTGGTAGAGCAGATTTAAGTTTTGTTTGTGGAAAACATAGCCAGAGACAAAGAGCATACAATCACAAAACGAAAAATACCACAATATTCGTCAATGACGGAGGAGCATCTCTGGTTTTCTGAAATGAGACGGCCTCTGGGGTTTAACAAAAGATGGCTAACACTGGTACTATTTCATTCTTCATCTCCGCTGCGTCCTAAAAGTGCATGTCCAGAATCCATACCCTTCCCTTCCATACAGCAATGTCTGTGATCTTGGTGATACCCCACAATGATTTCTGATACGCGAAAGAGTTTGGATCAAACAGTACCCTGGAGATGATGATCGATGACTCCATACTGGATCACATCTTCACTTGTCTTTAGAGTGGATATCGCAAGGAATGAACGCGCTCTATAGGTAGCATCGGATAGGACGGAAACTGATTGGGAGGTTCCATCATGTATTATATATTCAAGCACACAAATATAAGCGTTTCTATAATTTACTAGTACGGAACAATGCTAGTAAAGTAGACATGGCTGACACAACGACATCGACTATTCTTGCTGTATGTAGTATTGTTCCTTTGTTACGAGTCTATGGTCTCAAAATAAATAACAGAACAGAGTGAAAAGCAACAAGCTTTGTAAAGTTCAAAACATAATTTATTTCCGAGAAATACAGACACAAGTCCTAGAAATAAAAGTTCTGAATAAACTTTAGTGGAAATCCAAATTAAGTCCAAAGCTCAAAGTGCTGACGTATCTCTGATGGCTCGTAAAGTGTTGATGTGCCAATAAGCTTTTGTTGGGTCGCAATTACACTATCCAATAATATATCCTTATTTGAAATTTCAGTATAAATTCAAAATTGTGCTTTACAGTGAAAATTCTGGACATTTTGTGTTAGCCTTCGTCTGACGTCATCATCCGCCATCTTGGAACGGAAGTGAGATTCAGACTATATCAAATTAGAACTGTTTATTCACAGGACTTATGTTTTCACAATTTTAGGTCATATTTTTGGATCTTCTTCGTAATCGTAAGTCTTGTTTCATCTATTTACCTTTTTACCGTGTTTTCTAGGAAAATAAATTCCTTTTGTTAAAATTTACAAAGCTTGTTGTAGTCACTCTTTCTTTGAGTTACTTTGAACGAGCCGATACGTAACATAAAGACTATTTCCAAGGATGTTATTTTTGAATAGCACTTTTGTATTTCCAGAGAAGAATTACTTGAGGGAAATAATTTGAAGAAATAAGTTCCAGCCCAAATGAAATAAGGGACACAACATAATACAATTTGATTCTGCCTCAAGATCTTATTGTATATATTGTTACCCCTGATATATGATTCATGCTTTTACATCGGTTTATGTACAACTGCCAATAAATGCATATGCTCAAGTAAACAGTTGGATTCTGTGATAAACAGTTTTATTGAATCAACTACAGTTAACACTAATAAAGCCGGATATAAATATATTAGTCCGAAGCGTACTTAGCAATGCTTTCTTTCTGACATAATATTTTCAAAATCTGAGGTTGTTGTTTGCTTTGCTTTTTATTATGTTGTACCATATAATTTTATAGCATGTTTAGATTAGCACAAATTGTTTGTTTTTCATACAGAATGATATGCAAAATAAATAAATTATATCTAATCCTCTTTACATCATTTCCATTGTAAATTATTGCTAACAAACGGTCTTAATTTTTTTTTTTGCTGCGTATGGTTCTGAATCATGTCCAGCGATACACAGTCAAGACAGTTATTTAACCCATTCTGGCTCTATTGAACCTAAGTTTATTCTGTCCAAATACTGTATGTGCCACCAACCAAGGGTTTATGTATGATATTGTAGTATTTCGTGTTCATGTGTGTTCCTAATGTTTCATGTAAAACATGAAGCTGCATGGTGACGCCAAATTGTTTGAATGTTATTAATACAATAAGCATGAAGTTTAATTTCGGTCTGCATGTGCATGACCCGTCAGGTGAAGAAAATTTGCACTGGTTTCCAAGATCCATAGAGTTCAATTATGGAACATTAAGCTTTATTCTTTTGCCAATAAACTTAAAATATATAATCGATAATGATAAAAGATCCTGTTTATTACAACACATCACTCACCAAATATGATAAACAGTGTCTATTCTGCTTGCAAAAGATGTTAAATTTAACAAGTTGTTGTTGTTGTTGTAGGTTTAACGCCATTATCAGCACAAGATAGGCTATACATGGCGGCCAGTATTAATGGTGAAGGAAGAACCCGGCAAAACCCCGGAAAGAACCACCGACCCACGAGAAGCTACTGGCAAGCTTTCTCACATACCCACATTGGCCGAATCCGAGACTAGAACCCACGCAGACACAGGTGAGATGGCAGTGATCTGTAACGGTGAGCGCTTTAGACCACTCGGCCACTCGAGGCCCCAAATTTGACATGTAGAACGTAATATGCATAGATGTTGGTAAAAAGCAACCTCTAGTATAGCACTGAAAAGGAAAATATTGCTTTACTATTATATGATTTAGAATATTAAAATCCTCTTAGCTTAACTTTTTACACAATCTTGCTGCAAGGGTCAAAAAGGACTTAGAAAATATTGAGTGGTGAAACATATAGCAGCACTTTGAAAACTAGGTGTGTAAATACTGTAGAGAAACAAAGCAAAATCCTTAAAACCAAGCAGGTTATGTAGCAGTTACTTTACTTTTTGGCGGCTCTTCTAAAGTTTGGTACTTTATTTCGTTTGCAGATAGAGATAAAGACAGTACTCTTAAACGATTTCTAATAGAATTTAGTTAGGATCACAACCTAAAACATTCAATGAAACAATAAGTATTTACTGTCTATTGTGATAACAGGAGGATGAAGAAATAAATTGCAAATTAAAACGTATGCATTTTATTGGCAGAAGTGTTCATTTAAAATTAACGGTTATGTTACATACGTTGGCAACATGTACAGTATGTTCGAGCATGTTGATTTAAACAATATGTGTTTGTTTAAATATAATGGCTACGGAACATTAAATGGCAAAATGTTATATATTCGAGCTTTTGCAGCTGAGCGTGTATCAACACTTATCCATTGAGATTACCAAGAGCATAACGCTAGAAATTTAGAAGAGGAAATAAATCAGGCAAAATACACAACTATACATAAAGAAGGGATATTTGTCAAATTCAGAGATAAAACTGCAGAATTTAGAGCCAGAACTGCGGAAGATAAAAGACGAATTAAAGGAAGGAGTTGTTCAAAAGGGGGAAGCAATGCAAAGGATTATGAAATTTGGCAATATTTACTGCTGTAGTAATTGAGGAATAATGGACTACACAAA
>JAECUM010028669.1:0-23658 GCA_016617855.1 Megalonaias nervosa | reverse complement strand
ATATTTGTATTAACCTAGAAATCGATGAGCCATAGCGACATCTGTTACTTTGTGTACATTTATGTAAGCGCAAGTTATATCCCGGATATTTCATTGTTATAGTAGTAATTGAAGGCTACTAAGCAAATTTAGAAAAATATTTGAAAGAAAATGTGTCGTCTGCAAAAGATAATTCCACTTGTGCATGGCTGTCTTTCCCTAGTCTTCTTGGTTTAAACTGCTTGGTTTCAATGTTCTAAGGCGGCGTATCCAGCAAGATTCCTTTTCTTTCCTGGTTTCGGAACTCCAGTTGGAGTTGTTAGCAATTGCAATAAGTGTTATATCACAGAAAGTGTGGCCAGGGGAGGAGAGGTGTTCTGCGACCTGGCTTCTGTAGAGCTTCTTTCTCATCCAATCAGATCTATGAAGGTTGATCCTTTTGTGTAGCTTTTCAGTTTCTCCGACATATTGAAGGCTACAGATCTTACATGTGATGAGATAAATTACATTCTCTGTTTTGCACGTTTTGTTTGGACCATGTATGTTTAGTTTTTCTCTAGTCACCGTGCTAGAAAATGTACTGGTCTTTATCATATGTTGACAGGTTTTGCATCTTTTATGGCCACAGGGGCCAGATTGACTAGGTTGGTCTTGACTAGTGATTGGCGTTAGCTTCGCCCTGACTAGGATGTCCTTGAGGTTTTTTGTTCTCTGATAGGCTATTACAGGTTTGTTTGGAAGGATTCACTTTAGTGCATCCGACGATTTTACGATGGGCCAGTGTTTCGCGATGATTTTACCTACTTCGGGGTTGTCTGGATGATAGGTCAGGATAAATGGTATCCTATCAACTTTTTCCTTCTTTCCATATTTTAGTAGGTCATCGCGGTTTGTTTGTATAGACCTTTGGGTTGTCTCCGCATTCAGGTCTTTGTCGTAGCCTCGGTAAATTAAATGTTTAGATAGCTCTTCAGACCTTTCTATGAATGTTTCATCGTCGGAGCAAATTCTGCGTATCCTCATTGCCTGGCTATATGGAATGTCCCTAATGCAGTGTTTTGGATGACAGCTTGTTGAGAGGGGATACTGGTGTTTGTCGGTTGGTTTCGAGTAGATGTCTGTATGTAGTTTGTTTTCCACCAGTCTGGTGGTTGTGTCCAGGAAAACGTGGCTTGAGTTGGAGATTTCTGCCGTGAGTTTTATTGATGGATGGAAGTTGTTTGCCATTGATATGAAGTCATCCAGACTTTCTCTTCCATGTTGCTACTTCATTTCTATATCATCAATACAGCGTACCCACTAGTGTGGTGTAAGTTCAATCGAAGCTAAAAGTTGACCCTCCAGTTTTCCCATGAAAATATTAGCATACGAAGGGGCCATTTTTGTACCCATTGCGGTTCCATTGATTTGGAGGTAGTTTTCTTCATTAAATTCAAAGTTGTTGAGTTTTAGGACAAGCTCCAGGAGTTGGACTAGGAAGTGTGTGGGTGGATTGTCTACAGTTCTTGTTTCCCATGTTTCTCTACACGCCTGTATCCATTCGTTGTGCGGGATGTTAGGATACAAAGATGTGACGTCTAAGGAAACAAGTAATGTATCTGGCAGTAATGGTTCGCTTGCTTTGCTTTTTATGAGATAGTCTGTCGTGTCCTGAAGATATGATGGTAATTTGTGGACATGTGGTCTCATAAAATAATTCAAATATTATGATATCCTTTCTGTGGGATGCCCGTTACCGGAGATTATAGGTCTGCCCGGGTTTCCTTGTTTGTGGATTTGGAGTAGAAAATAAAATCTACCTGCCCTTGGGTTTTCTGGGCTTAAGTAGTTTCTCGTTTCCTGGTCTATGTGCCCGATTTGGTAGGACTCGTCAATAATATTAGTGATGGTTTTTGCATATTCCAGTGTTGGGTCATGGTCTAGTTTTTAGCAGAACCTAGCGTCACTTAGTTGTCTCCTTGCTTCACTAACGTAGTATTCCCTATTCATAACGACACCAGAGGAACCCTTATCTGCAAGCTTTTCAGTGAGTGTAGGGCATCTGTTTCTTCTTTTGTCAAATTAGAGTATTTGTTAGTATGGTTGATGTCCAAAAACTAGACGATGATCCACAAATGCAAACGTTTAGTGTCAATATCTAAAGGAATTCTGGGTCATTTAATCGGGCTGTCAATGTGTTATCCATGTGGATTCCTGTATTCATGAAAAATATTGATTAAAGATGAGGTTAACATGATTAGTCTTGCTTAAAAATTAAACCAGGTCGCTTACCATCAATAACTATCGTTAACAAATGTTGGATACGTGTCTAATTTTAGAGCGCAATTAAAGACACATGAAGAACGATGTAAATTTGACGAAGAGTCGACATCCAGTTTAGTTGTCATCAATAGAAAAAATGAAGAATTGCAAGAAGAATCAAACCTTGAACATCAGCTAGTTGGAGACAATTAATTTGTGGCTTATCTCAAGTCGATATTTAATATTAAATAATTTAATAAATAATTATTAAAGTGACACCGAGATCTAATAATAAATATAAAAAGGAAACGGGGCTCCTTAAATAAGCAGCCGTGAAAGTTTCACCAAAACTCCATTAACTTTGTGACATTACTTTTAGAAGATCCAGAAAATTAAATGGAGATAACGTCTGTCTAGCTATTTATTATACATGATTTTGTTTCGTGTAAACAGCTGAGACTACAGTCATTAGAAAGTTGAATTTGAAGCAGATGATTTATACTTTTCTTCCAATCTTTACGCAAAAACCTTGCAATAAATTTATACAGCTATTTGAATAATTTTAGCAGCATTCAAACTTGAACATTGAGTAAATTTCAAGTTAATGTTTGCTGTAATCTCTGCATATATTACTGCAAGCTCTCGAAACGTTCTGTGTTCAAAGAATGAAAACAAATTTGGACTGGAGATCTTTCTCTCTCATCTGTCTAAAACTCTGATTTATCATTTTCCAAACCTAGTTTTAAACTTTTCGTCAGTAATATATCCTACATGAATTAACTTCTCATTTACACATATGTTCGTCTAAAAATGAACGTTAACATAGATTTTGTTGAATTTAAAATAATATAGAAGGTACGTGTCTTTAGTTCACTTAAAAACATTTAGATTAATATTTCTAGTCCTTGTTTACCATCAAAATAAAAAATGATAATTAGTTTAAAATAAGTTACTTTACTTGAAATATATCGTAAATGCTATATCTTGAAAACAATTAAACTGGGTTAAGTCTATCAGGTTCATACATAACATTGACATTTTGCATCCATACAAAATGTAGCGACTTTGAAAAAGAAAATTATTCTGTCGCCATGCTTTAAAAATAAATTCCAGTTGAATGAGATTACGTTCAAATAGGTCACTTTTCTTCCATAAATATAATTTAAATATCTGAGTCGTGAAAGTAATTTATCACTATGACGTAGGAAGAGAAAAGTAAACTTGATAAATGGTAACAGACAAAACATGTTTGTTTAAATGTCAAATCCATAAATTAACAAAATAGTTGTGTTGCCTGCTGTATCGAGATCGCAAATAAAAATAAGAAAGACATCGGTCAGTTGATAGAGAGAGACCATCGAACGAACATTAAGGTCAAGGTTGTATTTATGGTCTTACTGAAAATCTAAGTGAACAATAATATTAACATTACCATAGGAATCATATCTTTACAACACTCATTTTTACATCAGCAAGATATCCAAGTTTACAATACAGAAAACATAACCATGTTCTTTGAATTAATATCTTTGAAAAGCAGTTTGAAACGTTTTTATAAATCAGGTCAGCATAGCCGACTTTCAGCACTATCAAACAGTAATGTATACAAATTGTCCCAATGCATTTATTGATTTTTCATGCAATACGCGCTTTGTTCGCATTATTTTAATCACATAAATATTGTGTAAAGAGATATTGATGAGTAATATAACATTGAAAAGTACTGTACTGTTACTGTTGAAGCCTTCTTTGGTGAGTAGAATCTCTCTCCAGCAAACCAACCTATTTTATTGTCAATCTAACCTTAGAAAATGTAGCAAATTATACTGAACTTAAATATTTCGTTTGCAACACATATTAAATCCAGTGCATCATGGTTTCTGAATAGACTTTTGGTCTTATATGCACATGTATAATAGAAAAGCACTTCAATGTAAGTATAGAGTATAAGGGTATGTAAAGACAGCATTATTGTTTGTATTTTCTAGAATTCTGCAAATTTGAAAATGACAACAAGACTGGTTTGATCATAACGTCATTGATCAACTGGTTTTGTAGATTAACGGTCAGTTGATCTTTCTATTACTGACTCGAATTAAATTAATTAAGGGCTTACGGATCAAAGTAATAAACATACAGCAATAATGCGGCATCTTATTATAGAGTATGGCGGCATTAACCAGTGACGTTTTGAACGTCACACAGCTCAGACGGATCCATTGTTTCATCACAGTTCTCAACAGTTGAACAATGAATGTGCAACCAGTGGGGGATTCAACCCGAACAATCCAGGCATTGGGCGATGTCATTCTATAAGGATCATATACCCACCATGAATGACATAATAAAAGTATCAAAGAATATTACATTTCAGCCATTGGACCCAGTAACAACAGTGTGCGCAAAACTATGAATAACAACACGTATCAATAATAGCATGTTCTACAATGTGGTATAAAAATTTCGAAGTCAGAGAAAGTGTAAATATTTCATAAAGTATTCGCAAAATAAAAACAAAATATTTACTATCTGTTTAGGAATGAATAGTAATTGAATTAAATCCAAAATGTTGTATAGATGGACTGAATGTAGCTTTAGATTTACGGGAGGTGTCTCGTACAATGCTTTTAGATTGAAGCAAAGCTTAAAACTAGCGGCATCTGGCGGCGGCAAGGGAAGGTAATGGGCAAAAGTTATTGACCCTTGTCTATATGAGATAAACAAGAACGACATATTGTCTTTTTAGCGGGCCTGGACTTGGAAGGTAACAGGCTTATATCCCTAACATTAATGTTATCAGGGAATGTATTTGAAGAGAAATGACTATGCTTCGCCTGTCAATTCAGGCAATATAGTTCAAACATGGTGCCAGCCTAACACTATATAATCCTTGGAAATGACCATGAGTCACCTGTCAATATTCTGATATTATGACTGTGTCAAGACTGATTATTCATGGTAAATCTCTATTTGCCGTAGAATCTGCACAGTCCTGGTGTTATGGAATAGCGGATGAACTACACTTCCTCTTTGTTCTTTAGCAAGAGAAAACAATACTTTTACAGCAAAATTATATATATAGATATATAGATATATAGATATATATATATATATATATATATAATAAAAAATAAAGCGCTTAAATAAGAGAGAATAGACATTGATTGGAACTAAGCGGGCCTCACTACGAAAGTTTTATGTCTATACAAAAAACATAAATACTCGTTCATTAATGACATGGATTGTGCACCTGCACAAAATGTGTTCGCGCACAGCATGTGGCTAGTAAGCTGTGTCACGCACCCTTGCTTTAAATGACCTAGTGTCACATGTTGTTCAGATAAATATGGCATGTATGCAGCAGTGGGTTATACACTGAAAGCTCTATATAATATCCCATATGCAACAGTAGGTTATACACAGGAAGCTCTACATAATGCCCTACATGTAACTGTAAGTTATACACTGAAAGCTCTACATAATGCCCTGTATGCAACAGTAGGTTATACACTGGAAGCTCTACATAATGCCCTACATGCTACTGTAAGTTATACACTGAAAGCTCACATAATGCCCTGTGTGCAACAGTAGGTTATACACTGGAAGCTCTACATAATGCCCTACATGCTACTGTAAGTTATACACTGAAAGCTCACATAATGCCCTGTGTGCAACAGTAGGTTATACACTAAAAGCTCTACAGAATGCCCTACATGCAAATGGAAGTTGTACACTGAAATCTCTGCATAATGCCCTGTATGCAGCAGTAGGTTATACACTAAAAGCTCTACATAAGTAATATTGGCTATTTCTCGGCTACGTTTAACAAAACGAAAGGACATCATACGAATTAATGTGCTCGTCGGAATCAAATAAGTACGTGTGCCACTTTTATCCATTTACAACAACCAACACACTGCAAACATAATAAATCCAGATCTCTGTCATTACATGCCAAAAAATCAGTTGTAAACATGGCCTCCCAAAGCTTTATTTGCATACAGAATATGCAAATTTCAGACTGGTGAAAATGAGCCAAAGCATGCATACCCTTGTCGATTGTTCCCATCGAGTGGATGTATTTTGATGTCATCCCTCAATAAAATATTTGCATTATCAAGGTTATGTCATACCGCAGTGTGAATGCAGCAGAACATGATACAATGTTTTTATACACATAAATGTTTTTATTTTTACAACACTCTTCCTACCTTATATAAATTTCAGTTTTGGTTACCGTAAGTTGTAAATTAACGCAGCTTTCATTTTTGATTAAATGTATATTTGGTCAGTACTCAAAGTGCTATGCATTGCCCAAAGTTCTGGGTGCCTCATTTTCACCTTATCTCACTTTCCCAGGCTGCTGTCTCGATTTCTTATGCATAGCAATGAAATTCAATGCGGACCTGGTGTCCCAACCTAGGCTTCATGGAAATCATCATTGAACCAAAGAGTGTATCCTAGGATCTCCCATACTGTATGGCCATTTATTACAACACACTTACTTGTTATTTGGTCATACATCCCAATGGTCCCCTTCGTGAAAGTTCATTCTTGCTATTAGAGACCAGCATTTTATCGCCAGAATCCTTGACACTGAAAAGATTGTGTTCAAAAGTACACCGCTAAGACGGTGATGCCCGCTAATGCGATCAGCGGCCTGCATATTAGAGCAAAATACTTAAACAATTTCCCTCTCACATGTAAACACATAACGCAGTTGACAGATGAAAACCTAATGAATATTTATTGATTTCTAAAATCAACATATCGACATTGGTTCCAACATTTAAATAAGGTACCCTACTTTAATCCATACAAAGCAATCCAATTATCCTTATTGCTATGTGTTCCTTAATGTCACCTTAGTATGACTCTGGCAGTTAGTGACTATAATTGCATAGATAATTATTAAAATAACAAAAGCATCGATACACAGAATTGTCCAGCTGAAATCAGCGTGATGTATAGTTGCAATAAAGTAAACTTAGTATGTTAGCCCTCGGATCTTCTCTCTCCTAGAGTACGAAATGTATTTGGAAAGGTACCATGCTTAATCCATTCAATCACATGCTTGACTCAGTTGCATTATAAACACATTATTTTGCGTTATGGCTACAAATCAGTCTCATAGTCATAATGCATGCTATTGAAGGAATATGTTGTTGCAAGATTTCACAAGACATTCTCAGTTTAGAAGGAAAAGTGAAAACAATCTGATAAGATGAAGAGAGAGAGTCCTTTGATACTTTTGAGAAAATTGATGTGAAGCAAGATTAAAATAAACATCTTCTGTTATATACCGCAAATTCTGCAGCAGTGAAAACATAGATCAATCAGATGTTTTGTTTTGTTTTGTTTTTTTTTAATCCTGATTTAACTGATAAGGATATCAAACAAATCTGTGCTGCAATTGATGATTATACATAATTGTTTAAAATAACAGTAATAAACGTTGATCAAAAACTCCATAACATGCACGTGATCTTTTAAACATTCACTATTTAAAAATCAGTTATGCATTTTTAACTTTGTATGTAATTACTAACATCTGTTTGATACCCCTCAAGAAGGACCACCTCTATAATAATACCACTTTCTGCTGCAGAAGGGATGACCTTATAAGACGGGGGGAGGGGCACTGTAATAAAATTGTATTATAATATATATGGACAGTGTTACAATGATGGAGCGCTGAACTGGAAATTAACATGGTTCATGACTTGTACATGTACACAAATATTTCCAGCAATATATTATATTCTATGGAAATGAAAAACTACATGCGTGTGATTTTTCGCTTGCTATTAACACTTTATAAAGATTTATTTCAGTCGTATAAAGGCGTTATATATTGGTTTCCATCAAAAGTCGCCAGTACTCAAAGGATATAACCCCCCTGACCAGGGCCACTTGCCTAATACAAAAATAATACAGTTTTACCATTATGTTCATCTTACGTCAGGCAATTGTTTCTATAGCGCCAGATTTGTATTGCAGAGGGGGAATGGGAGTCTTTCAGTAGAGACCACTGTATTTATTGAAACATAATGACCTGAGGTACGAAAATGAAAAGATATATGAAATGAAATATAGCTGCCAGATGAAGAACCATATCACTTATATCCCAGAAGCCAATGAGGTGTGTTTTTTGTGTGTGTGTATATGTGTGTAATTTCGATTTTTAACTCAGCTTTAACAATGTTTGAGTCATATCTCAACGGTGTCATCAGTGTGGCAGTTTGTAGTGGTGAGCGCCAAGCGAAGCAGCTATTAGTACCATTTTTAAAAGTCTTTCGTATGACTCGGCCTAGGTTCGAACCCAAGATTTTCCGCATCCGAGGCGGACGCTCAAAAAAACACTAGGCCACCGGAGCGATCGAAGCCAGTGAGGGAAGAGAGATATTATTGGTACAGACCATTGTTGTTCTCAGATATGTTTCCATGCACTAAGTTTCACCTAGGAATAACCAGAACTACCAAATGCACAAATTTACCAATTAAAACTTGATAGTCATTGGAAATTGTCAAAGATATAATATCTGTGTGCAAAATCTTAAGAGGCCATATTTGAATGTTAACTGGGATTGTTTGATTAAATCTGAAAGACGTTTATGCCATTATGATTTCTCTAAAAACAATTTCAAATTCTGAAGATCTTATCAAAAGTTATTTAAATATTCTATTTTTAGCAACTGAAAGATCTGATGGCAGATTACCATACAATTAAATTACACCATGCATGGATGGTTGTCGTAAAATTGGTAAAATTCTGTTCAGCAATTTTTGGGAAGAGTTCATTTCATGGTTTTCTTTTTTAGCAATGACAACCATATTTAGAGGTGTATCAGCCTCAGATGTATACAATTTTACGTCCTCCATGACAGGAGAGTTTCTCTCAAGTCTGCTCAAATTCTATTCGGTGGATTTCTTTAAGAGGCCGTTTAAAATGTTCTCTATTTTAGTAACAGTGACCATATTTGACATTTCACCGGAATAATTTGTAAAATACTGTCTAGATGATTTGTATAACATTTGGTCAAATTCAATGGCAGAGAAGTCCTTTATATGCTTTCTATTTTTAGGTATGATGACCATATCTGATGGCTGATCAGAACCTTAAAGCTCTCTCAGCCAGGTGTTACATATGGTCAAATTATTCCATGCACTATTTTGAGATGAGGGTGTTCAAAGGTTTGTCTTATTTAAATAACGTTGGCCATTTTTTATGCCAGACTGGCATTCTTCGTGGTTCAAAACTGAAAGGTCTTCATGCCAGGATTTTGTCTGTCATGTTTGGTCAAATTGTATTCAGCAGTTTTGGAGAATGAACTGTTTAAATGTTATTCTACATTTAGTAACGTTGACCATTTTGGGCATCATATGTAAATGAAATCAAACACAATAACTTCCTGTGATTATTATGTAAAAAAAACTGCAAACAGATTATAAGTTGCCAGCAGATCAATTTGTAGGCTACATGTTGATAATGGTTTTCATAGTTATCTGCATGGAATACATCGGTTAAAATACAGCGTAATAAATGCTATACACTTACCTGGCAGAATAGTTGGCTGGGGAAAGGTGTACTGGGGTATCTACTGTTGTTTAGCTAGACTAGGTTATCCATACCAGTTTGGTAGAGTCTACTGATACACTGGATCTTGGTAGCCACTAACATGGCTTATTAGACGTATTGAGGCAGGCTGTCAATGAGACCCCCCCCCCCAAAGAAATAATAATAATAATGTAAACATACATATTTCAATGCTATTTTTTGTGTGCATTTTACGTAAATGCATCAATTTGCAAATACATATAAGTATCATAGTGGTACCTCTCAAGAATAACAAAAAAATATCAAATTAAAGGTTACTCAGGTTGCCTAGTTCACTTAAGAAAGAGATATGATCAGCAATCCTTTTACATATAAGTAAGAAATATTTGTAGGTAACTTGTTGTTTCTTCAAAATTACTTATCCAGTCACAATTATAGTTAGGAATTACTTTTACCTCTGAAATGCAACCATCCCAAAGACTTGAAGACTCCGTCTAAATATATATATATATATATATATATATATATATATATATATATATATATATATATATATATATATATATATATATATATCATAATGACAAAGAGAACCAACTCTTACAGATTATCTCCCCTTAGAGAGCTTGGCCGTACTGCATGTATTGAAATGTTCACTTAGAACATGCACTAAAATTATTTGAAATATTTTAAAATGAAAATAATCGTAATATATATGGACTTGAATTTCCTACACAGCGTTTCACACACACACACACACACACACACACACACACACACACACATATATATATATATATATATATATATATATATATATATATATATATATATATAGATAGATAGATAGATAGATATAACGTATGATCAATCTTCCTAAATAACTTAAAGGCGATGGATCTGTTCGTTCAGGTTTTCTACTCGTGACAAAGTGGGTTCGGATTAGATTCCCACGATCAGGTCAGCCCAAAATCAGCCAACGTGGTGTTTCATTCCAATGCAGTTTTCTCTGCTTCCCTCGAGACATATATTGTCTTAAAACGTTTGCTATACCTTACAACACTACACAAAATCTGATCACGTGTCTCTCTCTTTCCTGCTATCCAAGCATACATGCATTTGTCCGTATATATAAACGTTGTTAACAAGAGATAAAAACGTAGACTCTAACTGGTAGCGGTGATATGAATCGTCACTTTGAATGTCTGGAATATTTTAAAGTAATGAATATCAAAGTTGAAACGTTTCGAAAGCTCCTTTTAGCAAAGATTGCAATAAGATACCCCAAACGACATCAGTGATAATTTTAAAAGATAACGGAGGCAATGGACAGCATTAAGCTCCACTATAGTTTATTCGAATTAATTAATAATGAATTAATTATTTAGTTACCGTTTGAATATAAAGATAAAAGGAAGATCAAAAGCCACATCAGGAACTCGTTTTTAGTATCTTCTTGCCATCGTTGCTGAAATGAACAATTGACGAGATGAAGCTTTGTTTTTTATTACATATGAGAAATTCCAGACGTTCAAAATGAAGATTCATATCTCTCCCTCCCCCACCCCCCACCCACCCACCAACTAGATCTTACCTTATAAAGATTTAACAATCCATTAAAAACTTGGGCGAATTATGTAGGGATGATCATCCCTGAATATCATGACCAGGCCTTAAGAAATAAACTGACATTAGGGTATTGAAGGATTAGGTGGAATTGTATTGGCAGACCAAGTAAGAATAATAAAAGTATCCTAAGAATAAGGTCCATACAAGTACATGCACAACCAACAGTTTTATGTCTAAGATTGTCGTACACGCATCGCGGCAATGTAGAATGTTATATATTTATTTTCTCCGTGCTAAGATTGAAAAAGGAAAACAACATTTGGCCGAGAAAATAAAGTTATTCAGATGTCAAAATATCATGCCTTTCTCACGAACAGAAAATATGGAAAAGAACGATATCACTCCTCATCTCTCATGGTTCTCTCTCTCTCTCTCTCTCTCTCTCTCTCTCTCTCTCTCTCTCTCTCTCTCTCTCTCTCTCTCAACATGGCGAATACGTGTAACAATCGTTGCAGCATCGCCTGTTTTAAAAATAGCCTTAAGGCAACTTTTTTACATTGACTAACTACTTGCCTTTTGAAAAGATACCTTAATACCTTTGCTTGAATAATTCTGGGCAAACATGGCTACATTTACAGCGGATGCAATTCTTTGTCCATAGAAACCACCTATTGGAGCCTTCCAAATCTCATCAATCGTTGCTGAACATTGCGGTTGCTGCTAGTGTTTGTCACAATTGTTACAAACATGTGGCTGGGTTAGGGGAAATGTCCACAGAAGGCTACTATTTCGTATCAAAACACTTTCCTACTTAAAGCAAGACATACTCGTTGTGTTGACAGAGGGCTTTTAAAGTGGTTACTATGGCCGCTACTGGGCCACTTAGTGGAACTATATTAAATGAAGATGTTAATTACAACAATAATATTTGACTATATCCCATTTTTGTCCTGAATAAATGTTAGTTTCATGACTCACTACAAACCTGTCAATACCATAAGCCATATCAGCCTCCTATAGGTCAGACATATCTTAATGTCACCAGTAGATATGACAGTACAAGACCACTTGTACATTTCTGGCTATGTACATAACAGTGTGAGCCCACTTATGTTTGTCCTTGCTGTGTATATAAAACTGATTGAACCAAACGGTCACTTTTTCCAATGTGGATGGTAATGTGCAATAAGTCTTGATATGTCGTTGCGCAGCCTTCTGTATCCAAGAGGTAAAAAATCTCGTGCAGAGTCTTGTGCAAATTACTGTGCAACACACATTTTTTATTCTTTGTTCTCTGAACATAGATTGTGGCATAAAGCTATTGCCATAAACTCAACAGTTTGTATCGATTTGGGTGTGTGTGTATGTGATTTGGATTTTTAACGCAGCATTAACAATTGTTCAGTCATATCGCTACGATGTCTGCAGTGTGGCAGTTTATAGTGATGTCTAGCACTGGGGCATCATGCCGCAGACATATAACATGATGTCCCACCCAGTCACATTATCCTGACACCAGGCCGACCGTTCCTAACACTAACCTCTTAATGCTGAGCGCCAAACGAAGCATCTGTTAGTACGATTTTAATAAGGCTTTGCTGTGACTCGTCCAGGGTTCGAACCCGCGACCTCCCGCATCGGAGGCGGACGCTCTACCCATTAGGCCTGTTTGTATAGAAGTGACATAAAAATTCAATGATCTATTATAGCAACAACTATCTCCGTATCAATAAATGAAGTATACTTGCTAAAAAGATTTCATTGGGACAAAAAACCGTTAAAACTAGATGTTACAAAATAACAAACAAGAAAATACAAATGTAAATTTAATGATTTCAAGCATAAAATTGATACCCTAAAGTTTCCAAGAAAATATGGAGATGTACAAATTGAATTCCATGATCACTAGGTCAAAATAAAACAACACCAACGCTGCAGAAGGAAAAAGAAATAAATTTTGTATTAATGTACATAAATGTACAAATTTGTATGCGTCTACATTTATAGTGCAAATTGGAGATCTTGTAAACTTTACAGGGTCAATCGATAACGATTTGACCAAACATGGATACAATGTATGGCAAACTAAATTAGATTAAAAATAGCAACGGAGATTCAGTTTACTAAGTAGCTTTTTAGTCAACCATAGGAATTATAAAATTTGGCATGAATCTGAAATCATTCATACAGTCGAATAGACTATAGAAACCTTGCAAATAATTGAAAATGAAAGTGTATTTTTGAGCAGGTCGACATTGTTACTTGTTGATAACGCCTACAGATCAGATGTCAAGAGTATGGTTTCTTCCACGCATTGTATATCGGATTAAATAGACACTGTCAAGGACTTTGCAATCAACACAAAGAACATAATTTATTATATATTCTCTGCAATCTTAAAATTCCAATTTATTTACACAAATATCAACCATATGTGGAAACAAATAAACAGATTAAATAGAAAAACTCACACTAAATTGGAAGAATAGTTAATTGAACAGTCTACCTAAACACAACTCAAGCATGCTATACACACTTCCCATACAGAAGATGTCTTCCACTGAATATAAATTTATAGTATACTAACAACGAATGGACTGAACAAATTGTTTCTACGTAGATGTACGTATATTACAGTAACAATGCAAATGACTTCAATCTAACTTCAGGAAAAATAAGTGTATATATATATATATATATATATATATATATATATATATATATATATATATATAAAGAGAGAGAGAGAGACAGAGAGAGACAGAGAGAGACAGAGACAGAGAAATGTATGTATGTATGTATGTATGTATGTATGTAAATCTAGTATATAGCTGCCTGAATATCAAATGCGCTTTGAATAGCAACGTTGATAATACACTAAGTTGGATGTATTGCTGAATACATCACTCTAAATGATACGTGTTTATTATATATCTTCTGCGTCGAGATTTGATTTCTTTGGTATGGGTCGTTATGCTAGGAAAAAGTGGATTTGCATTGGTATACAACCAGAGAGAGAAAGAGATAGAGAGAGAAAGATATATATATATATATATATATATATATATATATATATATATATATATATATATAGAGAGAGAGAGAGAGAGAGAGAGAGAGAGAGAGAGAGAGAGAGAGGATAATAATAGTATAATTGAAGAGACTCTACATTTTTGCAAATACGTTTTGTTCTGACGTTTTTATTTTTTCACGATGACTCTTTATATGTAATCTAATAATAATTTGTCAGTGTCAGTGTTTGTTCATGACGAAAATCTACGAAACGTAACATTTTAATAGAAAGTGAATTAATTTCCTTCAGGAGAATACAAATATACACATTTTTATGACGAGAACTCACCAACCCTCAACCCGCCTCCCCCCCCCCCCATTTGACTGTTTCACAGTAAGCTTCTCATGTCCTAAAGAGCTAATTACATAATGATATAAATAATTAAATCCTTCGCATGTACGCTTTTAAAATTGTAATTATGACATTTTTTTATAAAAAATCGTAAATTATAGAAATCTGAGACAAACATGAAGCAGAATTTAATTTTCATGACATCTTCAAACCAATTTTAATGATATCTTGCAAGAACATTTGCATTTATTTGCCCTGTTTTACCTCTAAGCCTTTTTGCATCAATTTTGCCGTTCGAACAGTACTGGAAATATTTTAACTTCCTGGTTTAATGAAGTTTTCTTCACATGTATGAATTTCTCCAGTCAGCTCCATTTTTTCAGACGTGGATAACATCACACTCATATGTCAAGAGGGAAGTTCTGCAGAAGGTAGACGTTAGCCCCTCTCCTGTCTGCATCCCATATATAGCCTCTTTTACAATAAACGTTTGTTAGAAGTATTCAAAAGGTAAAATCTAGTTAGCCGGAGATGTGTATCTTCATTTACCATTTTAAAAGGAATCCCTGGAATGTACTTATATCTAGGTAC
This sequence comes from Megalonaias nervosa, assembly GCA_016617855.1. Classification (NCBI taxonomy): domain Eukaryota; kingdom Metazoa; phylum Mollusca; class Bivalvia; order Unionida; family Unionidae; genus Megalonaias; species Megalonaias nervosa. The sequence goes on along the minus strand of JAECUM010028669.1, from coordinate 8,356 downwards.
ACAAGACTTAAACCAGTGGAATGCTGTTTCTAAAACATTTTGCAATGAGAAACTATAAATGTTATCCGGACGGGCGTATTAAACTTCAGCTATTCAAGAAAAAGATAACGATGAAAATGGATACCATTAAGCTATTGTGCCGAACCTACACTACATCGGAAATGGGTGAATTATGTAAGGACTTTTATCCACGGATATCACGATTAGACCTTTAAATAAGTTAATTGATATTATGGTATTGAAGGATTCAGTGGTGGTGTATTGGCAGGCGAAACGAGAATCATAATACATCCTGAGAATAAAGTGCATATATAAAAAGTAACTGTTATGTTGTTAAGTGGTTAGGGGTGGCTCGCATAAAGCATGGGAGGACAGAGACATCATATTAATTAATTAAGAGTACATTATTTGGCTAATAAAAGAAGTACGTCGTAAGAAATAAAAAGTCAGAACTTTTTGCTGGCTATGGAATGTGTGACGATTGATGTTCTCTCCCTTTAGCAGTGATTACTCTCTCTCTCTCTCTCTCTCTCTCTCTCTCTCTCTCTCTCTTCCAATATGTATGTGTGCAGAACTCACTAACGTTTGACTTGTGAATGACTCTATGCTAATAGGTTGGAAGTATAAATATGTTAACCACATTGGGTGGTATATTAATTTTCTTAAAGATCAGTTGTACCAGGATCCAAGTTATTTACAAAGAAAATACAGTGCAAATCACAAGAAGCGTTTTCCCACACTACATGGTCAGTAGTGTCATTAGGTGGCTTTTGCATTTTCTTTTGCTCCTGGTACTACTTTTCAATGTCCAGCCGCTATCCCCAACGACTTTTACCCACAAGCCAGGCACATTGTGCAACCCGTGGATTGCTAGCATTAACAATTTACGAAAGTGAAGTGGTCTTTGTAAGTGTCATACAATAAGGCAAAAACGGGCAGAACTGCCATTGTCAGTATACTCCACTCACTTCAACCATAATCTACTTCCCATTGCTAGATTTGCAATCACGGAATCAGGAAGTCGTTGTTGATAATTGTACCAACCAAAGCCGGCATAGTTTTTGTTAACGGTAGCGTAACCGCTTTTCGTTGTGCTCGAATCACAAATCGTTGTAGTCAGTCTCGAAGCAATAAAGCCGCTTGTAATCCCAGTATTGCATCTGATCCTGAGCACCATTTTAAATATCAACAACGACTCGAATTTTAACTTGTTTCGCGATTGGTGCAGCGCGTGAAGATAATCCCGAGAGCACCTTTGGTACACCTGCGAATTATCCATGAACAACGTCATCCAGGCCAGTTCAATAGCATATCGCATAAACGGGGTTTCTCCCATTTACAACGCGCATGGGACTGTTATTATAGTATTAAATATCGGGTCTATCTCTAACGTACAGTTTTATTGTCATTGTTTGCACAACACGCCTGTCTTGATTTACAAGGGTACAGATAATGAGTCAACCGATTATTATGACATAGAAGATACGCAGGTACTGCCGGCATAATCTATATCAAATCACCTGCCTCCACAGTTGGTGAAAACCTAAAAGGTATATAGCTCCGAACTGCTACGCCTGTAATTTCAGACCTGCTGCCATAACTACCACTGATGATGTCACAGATTAACTTGATTTGAGTTGCTGCGATAATCGTCACAATGTCAGGAGCGGAATGATATGCAGTCCCTTTAGATCCTGCACGCAAAAATTGTTGTTTTAGGGAACATCTTTGGGCCAAACAAGAACTGATGTCATCGACGACTCTCGAATGTCAACAAAATATTGAGGAGATTCATCTGCAGTAACGGAACTCAATCTGGATTCATGTTCAAGCATTAGAAATTGTAGATCCTTTACCTGTCAACACCGAAATTCTTCGTCTGACCTAATCGTTCATTGAGTGAATGGCATACTCACCTGTACGAAATTCTATCGTATCCCAAGATGTTACAATATCTTATGAAAATATAAATGTGTTGCTCAAACGGTTGTGATCGTATATTAGGTTAAATGTACTAAACGGTGACGCTATTTCTATTTCAAGAGCAATTCCCCGGCGGTAACAGGTGTACAAAAAATCAAACTGAATTCGGTTTCGTTGATGAGATTGTGATCATCGAAGTAACTCTCTGGGTTGCATTTTAGCATATATTTCACGTAAAACGATCTCGAAACTAATAATCCGTGTTGTAAGATACATCAGTGATGTCTTCAATAAGTTCATGCAAGAAAGCGCGATATGTTTTCCTGTCCATGATGTCACTGATGAGTAATCGCTGACAAGTCGAAGTAGCTTCATTATTGACTTATGGTGCATTGCTGCCCGCACAAACTGACCCCACAAGTGTTTCGATTCGATCCGTGAGGACCTTAGGGTTACACAGTCCGTTAAGGCCTTCTCGTTGTTATGGTCATTGCTCCGGTGTGGTTGCAGCATATACTTTGTTTTGGTTGCCGTTGATACCTTTATATTGTTTCCTTATCCATTCCTATTGCTCTTTGTGTGCTTAAAATTCATGTTTAGGTTGTTGCGCGTTCCACATTTTAAATTGTTTGTGTGCTCCTTTGGATGTTTTGCAGATGATACACGTGTTTGGGGCACACGTGCTGCGTGCTTTTGTTGTTCCTGATATGCACGTTGTTCCTCAATTTTCAGTTACACTGCTTTCTCTGTAAGATATTCAAGGCCAGGATTTGGGTTTCTAGGACGTTGTTGTTGTTGTGACTGTAATCCAGGTACATACATTTATATACATGTTCTCAGTAAAGTTTCACCTTTTTCAATGTCTTCTCCTATAAATGTTTTACGCGTTGCTATAGCATTAGAGCCCACTGATCAGCGGTACATTTTTGTTCAGTAAACTCCATAGATACCATTTTACGCCATTCGGTGTTCATGTATTTAGCATGCATCTACGATGGTAAAATTTCACTCTGTACGGTTTCCAGTTGCTGGGTCTGTAATGAACTATACGAATAGGACTTGCGAAGATCGCCTGGCGAGCTACTTTGTTAAAATGTTTATTCGGTGTTGACAACTGAGACATGTAATCGGATGACACTTCTGGTATCCTAGCAACTTCCTCTCTAAGATCTTCATCAAGTATACAAATACCTTTTGCAGGTACATCAACTGCTTCTCCAATGTCCCACTCATATCACAGACGCGAACTCACCAACTGGTATTCAGGGGCAGTTTACATGTCAAATATTTACCCACGCATCGATTGAAAAATCTTGATTTACTCGCAATGACATAATCAGCCAACCATTTTCGTGGTGATTTGATACGAAATGAACTTGCATCAATAGTGCCACACACATGTGAAACATGTATTGTCAACTTGGATTTAATAACAGGACCTGACACTCATTGGGTTGCTTACGTACAAACACCTCGAAATCTTTGTATTTTGATTCGTATGGACTTGCACCACAACTTGAAGCTAATTACTATTTTACCAGGCATGGTTAGCAACCACTTTTTTATTTGAATATACGCTCACACACTTGGTTGGATCGCTCAATATGCGGTCATCTTATTGTCTTATCCACATGAGAGTTCATTAACCCCGCAAGTAGTTATTGATTTCACATTAAGTACTCTTAATTTTATACAACATGTCTATTAACGTTTCCGGACGTTACTCGGCTCGAGGACGCGATACTGAATTGGATCGTAGCAGAATTGGATTTTACTGAGTTTACTAGTCGTGTTGTTGTTGAGGTCGATCCAGGTGAGTGTCACGAATTCCCTTACACTTAGTTAATACTTAAAATAAGGGAAGGAAAATGTTTACGACAGGCGACATTCAATCAAACAGCGAAGAATAACAGCGCAAATTACACAAACAATACGACACGTATCGACATATAACATTAATACACTATTCATTGCTTCAGAATTCAACACTATAGTGTAGAGATTTGTTTTTCCTTATCATGTTTCACCGGCCAGAACTCTCAGTGAGGTTCGTCTATCTTGTGATTCACACACTCAGTACTTCGAAATTGCAAGATTCCTGGTGGATGTGAAACAATCTTTTGGGGTCCAAATATATCATGAAACCCGACTGGTTAGGAGCCAAACGTTGGACAACACCATTTACACATTGAAGGCAAATATTTAAACCCATGTTGATAAGCAATATTCAAGGATTGCCCAGGTAATTGCAAGAGAAGATCTACAGGGAAGTTTATCGCTGTCTTGGCAGTGTAAAATCTCAATTTGTGGCTGTAGAACCTGTGTTTTGAGAAATTCACAAGAGTAAAGTGAAAAGCGTGAATAAACTCATTAGATTTCTTTGGATCAAGACTTTGGGCTACAGAACATTCCTCTATAGACCGTTTGCATTAGAAGATTTTATTAAAATTCTTGGCAATTACCCTGTATAGCAGTGGTCAGAAATTAGGCTCTACTTCGATCACTTCAACCTGGCAACATGATTTTGAATAAACCTAAGAGACATTCAGAAGTACCCCGACGTAGGTATAAAACCTTGCTGAAATCGTTATGGATACTTTACAAGGGAACATTAGTGGTTTGCCTCTGCAGTTGAGAGAACGCATTTACAAAGAGCTCGTCAAGATACAAGTGAAATGTAAAGAACAATTGCATCCTTTACGGCACCAATGTTTTATGCATTGATAACTGAATGCTACAAGAGGACTGATTCCTTTGAAAACGTTCAAATAGTCAGACTTTGAAGAACTGCCCGAGGGTCAGAACATTTTGGATGCCACTAATTCTACTTACAAAGTGTCAATACTACACAGAATTCCAAAGTAAAGTTAGATGATTGCAACAAACCCTTCCACGAATTAAAGTTGTTTCAAGAGGAAACGTCTGTGCGTTATGTGGTGTGTGTGTGTGTGTGTGTGTGTTAGTGACTACAAGATTTGGATTCGCCACTGGAGTAAGAATGGTTTGTGCAGAAGGTACATCTATTACCTCCAACAAATGAGGGTATAAATTCTTACCACTATGCTGCGACCTTTATCAGAAGTGATATAACAGATTCCTTGGAAGAAAGTCAATGACACTACTCAGACTTCGGAAAATTACCAAAGCTCTTCACAGTAACAGTTTCCTTTGAATTTCGGACGGCATGTGGTGTATGTGTTAGCAACTACATTTCGGGGATTTCTGCCAGCATATTTCTTGTGGATTATTTGCGATCAGCGTCTATAACAAAGACATTAAGGGGGCACCTTTCAATGTGCACGAGAGACTTGCTCTGTTAAAAGAGTTTTGCTTTCATCTCCAAACATCTCGACCTCTGCTTAGAGAAAAGTTTCTTCGTCAAATTTTCGCGACTGAGGATGCTTACGAAGATATGTGCATACTTGTTGGTCACACTCTCACTGGAAAGATGTACGTGACTAGAAAAGTCTTGGTTTCGATGCTTCGACGAAAGCAGTGGCTCATTATGCCAAAGTCTTGTGTGAAAGTTCAGTGAAAAATGTAACATTTAAACACGTGTTACCCACAGTGCCAGAAGAACGCAACGCAGAAGAAAACTAGATTCAGGACGGTAGCAATAGTACCATCGTCCACATCTACAAGAACGAAAAGTCATTTCAGGAGGAAACATTAGAGATTGTGCATTGTGTAAGGACTCCACAAACAGTGCAAATTGTCCCTAGACATTATCGGACACCACACCTTCGTCAACAATGTTGTACAGTGACTTGTTTATATTCCACTTTGATCGTATTAATATGCATTTTATCGAGGTACTTGACCATTTGGCTCTTATGTATTTTTGTATTTCGTCTCCATTTTTAAAGTTTTTAAAAAAACTTGTGTTGAAAAAATATACAATATCTTGTCTGTGTTATTTTCAAACTTGTCAACACCATTTCTATGGCTAAATCCACTTCTTCTACCTCTTCCTCTACTTTCAAAGTCATCGTCGAAAGTTAGATCGTTCCATTCGGGATGCCCTGTTTCTTCGACATCCCATTAACATGTTGATTGCTGAACCGAGTGGTTCAGGAATAACCGAATTTGTCAAACGTTTGATCGAACACAGAACCTTTTTGATTGACCCTCTACCGCAACACATCGTGTGATGTTACAAAGAGTGGCAATCGGCTTACAGTCTCCTTCGAGAAAACCAAGGAAAATTGATCGTCTTTGCGGAAGGCATTCCTCGCGCAGACGACGGGATCGTGTGTGACACCAGTAAAACATCTAGTTACATTCGACGGCATGTTAGAAGAAGACGAAGAAGAAATAAAACTTTGGTTTACACGCAAAGGGCATCATCGTAATGCCAATGTCACTTACATTACCCAATTTGTTTCCAACAAAGTAAAGCTCATCGTATCATTAGTCTCAATGCTCATTACGTAGTGTTGTTTAAAAGTCTGAGAGATAAGTATCAAATGAAAGAATTTAGCCAAACAGTTAGGAATTCTTTGATTAATGTATGCGTACGACGATGCCACTCAACACATCACGCCTTTTAACTTCTCGATTCAAAACCCACCACACCTTTTTATTTACGATACGTAGCCATCTGATACATGACTAGTACACATCCACGTCGACTTAAAACACAAACAACTATAAAAACCTCTGACACTTTTGATCTGTCTCACAAACCGTTAACATGACGGCCCTTCAGTCTCTTCTTTCAGCCAAATTTATTTATGCCATGTACGGCATCGGACGCGAAAACGATCAACAACTGCGTGCTGGAGTCTTGTAATCCAGTCTCAAAGAAGTCTTACAATGGTTTACGGTGACAGCACGTCAATTATTTCAAGGTATCATTCACTTTCCTTGTGAAACCAAACGCTTTTTTGACAAACATAAAGTCGCATTGTAGCAACTCTTAGATTCTAGAATCTACACTCGAAACCAAGCAACAAATCATTTTGAAACCTGGAAGTAGCGGTTCTCTAGGCGGTGTCATCATTTGCTCTCTCTCTCGGAATGGGATCCTAATGTTTCAGCATTAAGGACGCCCAAGAAAAAAGTCTCTCCCAAACAGAAACGTTCCAAGAAGAAGAATAGCATTGGTGGCAGGACAAAAGCCCATCCCCAGAAAAACAAAAGTCCCAAGAATACAGGTTCTACCCGAAAGAGAGGCAGTGTGACCAGGACACAACCCTACTTCTCCAAACAACAACATTCGGTGATCGTGTCTCTAGCAGTTTCAGCAGAATTACCAGCTTCTTCCACTTCACCGTTGCTGGTGATGCCAGCCAAACCCTCTCTGACACGCATCTATCCCAATTTGATGAAAAAATCAAAACTTTTCTCAAGAACCGTCTCCTTCGGCAATGACGACTACCACCTCATCATCTTTAGCTGCAGCGGTAGCAGCTACAAAAGTACTCTCCCCCAAAATCAAAGTTCAAGAGAGATCGGGATTGTTAGAGAGTTTACTGGATTTATCTATCTGTCCCAATTTAGTCCGTTGCAAACACCTCAACGTCGAGTGATGCTGTCATGAAGATGATACGACGTACCGACAATCATTGGAGACGTATTCCAGTATAGAAAGGACTCATGCGACACGATGGATGTCATTGTAGTTTGTGCTCCTGGACGAAAAATGATATCACAGTAGTATATGAAATATGAGGTTTCTATTTCAGAGACCCCCTACCCCCACAAAACGTTATACGTTAGCAATTTTGGCAGCAGCCTTTTTTAGCTTAAAATGATGACTTTCATATTTCTGACAAAAATATGTTTTGTTGGGGTAGGGGGTCTCTGAGATAGAAACAACTCAATTTCATATACTACTATTACACTCTAGACATTATTTTTATAGTTTTAGACAAAATTTATATTAAACAATAAATTATTATATATAATGTCCTTTTGTCATCCAACCCGACATGTTGGATTTAATCTGACAAACAGATTTTGTAAGAGATTTAATTCCATCAAATCAGCCTCAGGTTATACTGGTATAAAACCTAAAATAATAAGCGATTGTATTAAAAAAGTTGGATATCATATATCGCCAAAATATGGATCAGTTTGGTTATTCGCGACTGAAAATGATGTGAGAATAACGGGTTGGGCAGATGATGTGATGACATTTATTGATAATATGGTTGATATTTTATTTGATAACGATATTTCTAAAGCTATACAAAATTAAACATCTACTGTTGTAATCCATATTTTATTATAATCTTTTTCATATCTGCTAACTCTCATTGGCAGAATATCTGTTAACATACTGTCAATGATACGGAACTCTCGTATTAAATCGTCCATATCATATTTTATACCCCGCAAGTAAGATCGAATCTGATCAAGTAATTTTTTATAGGTGATACTTGCTGTTTTGCAAGCATTTTTTTTAGTCGCGAGTCAAGGCTCAATTTTT
>JAECUM010028668.1:0-41547 GCA_016617855.1 Megalonaias nervosa | reverse complement strand
ACAACGATGTCCACAAGCCCTAGCACCGTTACCACAACGACAACATCAACTACTCCGATGACTTCTGCAAGCACATCATCACTGACGCCTACAATAGCAGGTTCCGTCATCTTCAAAACTAGTTCATCCACACAGATTCCAGAGAGTAGCACCAGTACTGTAATTAACACTTCAACCACGTCGCCGGCAACTTCTGCCAGCCCTACTGTGACCACAAACAGTACCTCAGCAGAAACAACAGCGAAGAGCACATCTACTGTCAGTACCACACAGGCAACTACGAGTTCCACCAGTACAACAGGTATACTTCCAACAAATCAATCTCGAGCGAATTCGAATTCTTAACAATCTCTGCACCACCTGGTACTTACTAATATTTAAGATAATGTAAGAAATCAGAAAATGTATTTGATGGCTTCAGGACAATAAGCACACTATAATCCTTTTAACGCGATACGTTTAAATCGTGGAGGAATAACCCATGAAAATCTCCTCAATAACTATTTTCATATAGGGAGATAGAGCTCCAACGAAGCACTATAAGAGTTTAGACATTATTTTCAGCAAGTGAAATAGATTGTCAGCCTGGCTTGCTTTTCATCTTCACTCCAAATTATTGCACTTCATGCCAGCATTCGTAGTCTTCTGGTGCTGTTTAATCTCGAAACTACGACAATAATTTGGACCCAATCATCTAGGGTGAAAAACTAACAAGACCCAATCTGCATAATTCCTCGATTTCTTTCCATCTCATTTACATGACGCCTAAATAAATTTCTCCTTTCTGTAGATTGGTAGTTAGCGCAATGCACTTATTACCATAACACAAAACAACTATATATAGAACCATTCCTGTCTCAAAGTACTAAACACATAAACATGAAAATATCAAGAAAATTCCTTATTTTAAGATATTTTGGAAATCCATCTTACGAAACTAAATGTGATTCAGCATAAAATCTTGAGCACAGTACATGACGAGGTCTCTTTGCAGCAATTGTGTCAATACTCGCTTTGGGAATAAATTCCCATCAACCACAGATTATATCCAAAAATTACACACTAAAATGTAAGGGACGTACAATCACAGACTTGAATGCAAATCCAGCCTATATCCTTAGTTTATAAAAATATTACCACCAACTAAATATATATATTTGGTAATTTGCACTTACCCATTCCGCTCAGTATTTTCTCTTCGTTAATTCTTCATTCGTGACGACGAACTTACAGCGCCATCAACAACCAGCAGCACAACGATGTCCACAAGATTTAGCACCAATACGACAACAGCATCAACTTCACCGAAGGATACTACAAGCACGTCATCACTGGCGCCAACAACGGCTAATTCCACCATCTCCACAACTAGCACATCCACACACAGTCTAGCGATTACCACCAGTACGGTAATTAACACATCTACCACACAGCCGACAACTTCTGCTAGCTCCACTGTGACCACAAGCAGTTCCTCAACAAAAACGTCAGAGAAGAGCACATCTACTGTCAGTACCACACAAGCAACTACGAGTTCAACCAGTACAACAGGTATATTTGAATTATATCAAATCTCGAACGAATTCAAATCCATAACAATCTCTGCACATGCACGGTTCATACTTACATTCAAAATAACGTAAGATAACCGACAATGAATGTGATCTCTTAATTACAATTTTAACGCACGATAGTGCATGGGTCGAGGCGAGTTTAACCGCAGGAGGATCCACCCTAGATGACCTCGGAGAAAGCTAACTAAATACAGAGATTTAGTTTGGGACAAAGCTCAAAATAAATATGCCAATATTTCTGGCAGTGAAATAGCTGCGTCAGACTGGCTTATTTTTTATATTCCCTCTACGTTCAGGTATTTCAACCCAAGAGACATTATTAACTGCTGGGGTATTAATGCGCAAACACATACAGTCAGTAGGACTTAATAATCTAGAGTAAAAAACAACTACAGTCTCCCAAATTTCATACTTGCATGATTAGCTTGCTTCTACCTTGTATGACGCTTCAGTAAAACTTTCCAAGCAGTGGAGGATACTTAACTCCATGCACCTATAAGCATGACCCCAAAACAGCCTACAAATAATTGGCAGTATTTGAAAGTACTGAAGACATACATTTGAAAAGATGAAGGTTATTCCTTATGTCGAGATATTCGAGAGTTCCATCTTAGACGACTAATCGTGATGCTGCATATGATCCTAAGCATAAAAAATAATGACATCTGTTGTGAGGAACTGGATCGATACTAGCTTTGGGAATTATCTTCCCAACAGCGACTGAACATGTAAAAGACGTACACACTAAAATCGGAGGGTCGTACAATCATAAACGTAAAAGCAAATACAACATATATCCTGTCACTGTTACAATATTATCACCCTCAAACTATTTGTATCTGGTACTTTACACATTCCAACCGATGTAGACCCTGTTAGATATATCTTAATTCTTCAAGTCTTTCCGATGATCATACAGAGCCAGCAACAGCTAGCAGCACAACGATGTCCACAAGCCCTAGCACCGTTACCACAACGACAACATCAACTACTCCGATGACTTCTGCTAGCACATCATCACTGACGCCGACAACAGCAAGTTCCACCATCTCCACAACTAGTGCATCCACACAGAGTCCATCGACTAGCACCAGTACGGTAATTACCACTTCTACCACCTCGCCGACAACCTCTGCCAGCCCTACTGTGACCACAAGCAGTACCTCAGCAGAAACGACAGCGAAGAGCACATCAACTGTCAGTACCACACAGGCAACTACGAGTTCCACCAGTACAACAGGTTTACTTGCAAAGAATCAATCTCGAGCGAATTCAAATCAATAACAATCTCTGCACCATCCGTCACTTACTTACATTCAAGCTAGTATAAGACATCAGAAAATGTATTTGTTGTCTTAAGGACATTTGAGCACACGATAATCCTTTTATCGCAATAAGTGTAGATGGTGGAGGAATAACCCATGAAAATCTCTTCAATAACTACTTTAATACAGAGAGGAAGAGCTCTAACTAAGGACTATTTGAGTTTAGGCATCATTTCAGCAAGTGATATAGCTTTGTCAGCATGGCTTGTTTTTCATCTTCCCTCCAAATCCCCACACTCCATGCCAGCATTCGTTGTCTTCTTGTGGGGTTTAATTTAGAAATTATGACAATAATTTGGACCCAGTCATCTAGGGTGAAAAACTAACAAGTCCCAATCTGTATAATTGCAGGATTTACTTCAACCTAATTTTTTGGACGCTTAAATAAACTTTTCCATGCTGTAGATTGGTAGTAAGCGCAATGTACCTATAAACATAACTCAAAAACACTATATATAGAACCGTCCCTATCTCAAAGTACTAAACACATACGTTTGAAAATATCAAGAAAATTTCTTATTTTAGGATATTTTGAAATGCGATATTACGAAACTAATTGTCATGCAGCATCAGATCTTGAGAATACTAAATCACGAGGTATGTTTGGAGCAATTGTGTCAATACTCGCTTTGGGAATAAATTCCCATCAGCCACAGATTATATCCAAAAATTATACACTAAAATGTACAATCACAAACTTCAATGCAAATCCAGCCTATATCCTTAGTTTATAACAATAATACCACCAACCAAATATATATATTTGGTAATTTACACTTGCCCATTCCACTCAGTATTTTCCTTTCGTTAATTCTTCATTCGTGTCGATGAACTTACAGAGCTATCAACAACCAGCAGCACAACGATGTCACCAAGCTCTAGCACCGTTACGACAACTGCATCTACTACACCGATGGTTACCACAAGCACGTCATCACTGGCGCCAACAACGGCCAGTTCCACCATGTCCACAACTAGCACATCCACACACAGTCCAGCGACTAGCACCAGTACGGTAATTAACACATCTGCCACACAGCCGACGACTTCTGCTAGCCCCACTGTGACCACAAGCAGTATCTCAACAAAAACGTCAGAGAAGAGCACATCTACTGTCAGTACCACACAAGCAACTACGAGTTCAACCAGTACAACAGGTATACTTGAATTATATCAAATCTCGAACGAATTCAAATCCATAACAATCTCTGCACATGCATTATTCTTAATTGCATTCAAAATAATGTAAGATATCCGACCATGTATGTGTTCTCTTAATTACAATTTTAACGCACGATAATGCTTGCGTCGAGGCACGTTTAACCGCAGGAGGATCCAACCTAGATGACCTCGGAAAAAGCTAACTAAATACAGAGATTTAGTTTGGGACAAAGGTCTATATGAACTATGGCAATATTTCTGCGAGTGAAATAGCTGCGTCAGACTGGCTTATTTTTTTTATATTCCCTCTACGTTCAGGTACATCATCCCAAGAGACACTGTCTACTTCTGGGGTATTAATGCGCAAATACATACAAACATTCGCACCTAATTATCTAGAGCAAAAAAAATCTCACGTCTCCCAAATTTCATACTTGCATGATTAGCTTGCTTCTACGTTTTATGACGCTTCAGTAAAACTTTCCAAGCAGTGGAGGATACTTAACTCCATGCACCTATAAGCATGACCCCAAAACAGCCTACAAATAATTGGTAGTATTTCAAAGTACTGAAGACATACATTTGAAAAGATGAGGGTTATTCCTTATGTCGAGATATTCGGGAGTTCCATCTTAGACGACTAATCGTGATGCCGTATATGATCGTAAGTATAGAAAATAATGACATCTGTTGTGAGGAACTGGATCAATACTAGCTTTGGGAATTCTCTTCCCAACAGCGACTGAACATGTAAAAGACGTACACACTAAAATCGGAGGGCCGTACAATCATAAACGTAAAAGCAAATACAACATATATCCTGTCATTGTTAAAATATTATCACCCTCAAACTATTTGTATCTGGTACTTTACACATTCGAACCAATATAGTCCCTGTTAGATATATCTTAATTCTTCAAGTCTTTCCGATGATCTTACAGAGCCAGCAACAGCTAGCAGCACAACGATGTCCACAAGCCCTAGCACCGTTACCACAACGACAACATCAACTACTCCGATGACTTCTGCTAGCACATCGTCACTGACGCCGACAACAGCAAGTTCCACCATCTCCACAACTAGTGCATCCACACAGAGTCCATCGACTAGCACCAGTACGGTAATTACCATTTCTACCACCTCGCCGACATCCTCTGCCAGCACTACTGTGACCACAAGCAGTACCTCAGCAGAAACGACAGCGAAGAGCACATCAACTGTCAGTACCACACATTCAACTACGAGTTCCACCAGTACAACAGGTATACTTGCAAAGAATCAATCTCGAGCGAACTCGAATCAATAACAATCTCTGCATTACCTGGCACTTATTTACATTCAAGCTAGTGTAAAACATTAGAAAATGTATTTGTTGTCTTAAGGACATTTGAGCACACGATAATCCTTTTATCGCAATAAGTGTAGATGGTGGAGGAATAACCCATGAAAATCTCTTCAATAACTACTTTAATACAGAGAGGAAGAGCTCTAACTAAGGACTATTTGAGTTTAGGCATCATTTCAGCAAGTGATATAGCTTTGTCAGCATGGCTTGTTTTTCATCTTCCCTCCAAATCCCCACACTCCATGCCAGCATTCGTTGTCTTCTTGTGGGGTTTAATTTAGAAACTATGACAATAATTTGGACCCAATCATCTAGGGTGAAAAACTAACAAGACCCAATCTGCATAATTGCAGGATTTACTTCCACCTCATTTCGTGGACGCTTAAATAAACTTTTCCATCCTGTAGATTGGTAGTAAGCGCAATTCACCTATAAACATAACTCAAAAACACTATATATAGAACCGTTCCTATCTCAAAGTACTAAACACATACGTTTGAAAATATCAAGAACATTTCTTATTTTAAGATATTTTGAAATTCCATATTACGAAACTAATTGTCATGCAGCATCAGATCTTGAGAATACTAAATTACGAGGTCTGTTTGGAGCAATTGTGTCAATACTCGCTTTGGGAATAAATTCCCATCAGCCACAGATTATATCCAAAAATTATACACTAAAATGTACAATCACAAACGTGAATGCAAATCCAGCCTATATCCTTAGTTTATAACAATAATACCACCAACCAAATATATATATTTGGTAATTTACACTTGCCCATTCCACTCAGTATTTTCCTTTCGTTAATTCTTCATTCGTGTCGATGAACTTACAGAGCCATCAACAACCAGCAGCACAACGATGTCACCAAGCTCTAGCACCGTTACGACAACTGCGTCTACTACACCGATGGTTACCACAAGCACGTCATCACTGGCGCCAACAACAGCAAGTTCCACCATGCCCACAACTAGCACATCCACACACAGTCCAGCGACTAGCACCAGTACGGTAATTAACACATCTACCACACAGCCGACGACTTCTGCTAGCCCCACTGTGACCACAAGCAGTATCTCAACAGAAACGTCAGAGAAGAGCACATCTACTGTCAGTACCACACAAGCAACTACGAGTTCAACCAGTACAACAGGTATACTTGAATTATATCAAATCTCGAACGAATTCAAATCCATAACAATCTCTGCACATGCATTATTCTTAATTACATTCAAAATAATGTTAGATATCCCACAATGTATGTGTTCTCTTAATTACAATTTTAACGCACGATAGTGCTTGCGTCGAGGCGCTTTTAACCGCAGGAGGATCCACCCTAGATGACCTCGGAGAAAGCTAACTAAATACAGAGATTTAGTTTGGGACAAAGGTCTATATCAACTATGGCAATATTTCTGCGAGTGAAATAGCGTCGTCAGACTGGCTTATTTTTTTATATTCCCTCTACGTTCAGGTACATCATCCCAAGAGACACTGTCCACTTCTGGGGTATTAATGCGCAAATACATACAAACATTCGCACCTAATTATCTACAGCAAAAAAATCTCACGTCTCCCAAATTTCATACTTGCATGATTAGCTTGCTTCTACCTTGTATGACGCTTCAGTAAAACTTTCCAAGCAGTGGAGGATACTTAACTCCATGAACCTATAAGCATGACCCCAAAACAGCCTACAAATAATTGGTAGTATTTCAAAGTACTGAAGACATACGTTTGAAAAGATGAAGGTTATTCCTTATGTCGAGATATTCGGGAGTTCCATCTTAGACGACTAATCGTGATGCTGCATATGATCGTAAGTATAGAAAATAATGACATCTGTTGTGAGGAACTGGATCGATACTAGCTTTGGGAATTCTCTTCCCAACAGCGACTGAACATGTAAAAGACGTACACACTAAAATCGGAGGGCCGTACAATCATAAACGTAAAAGCAAATACAACATATATCCTGTCACTGTTACAATATTATCACCCTCAGACTCCTTGTATCTGGTACTTTACACATTCGAACCGATATAGTCCCTGTTAGATATATCTTAATTCTTCAAGTCTTTCCGATGATCTTACAGAGCCAGCAACAGCTAGCAGCACAACGATGTCCACAAGCCCTAGCACCGTTACCACAACGACAACATCAACTACTCCGATGACTTCTGCTAGCACATCATCACTGACGCCGACAACAGCGAGTTCCACCATCTCCACAACTAGTGCATCCACACAGAGTCCATCGACTAGCACCAGTACGGTAATTACAATTTCTACCACGTCGCCGACAACCTCTGCCAGCCCTACTGTGACCACAAGCAGTACCTCAGCAGAAACGACAGCAAAGATTACATCTACTGTCAGTACCACACAGGCAACTACGAGTTCCACCAGTACAACAGGTATACTTGCAAAGAATCAATCTCGAGCGAACTCGAATCAATAACAATCTCTGCACTACCTGGCACTTCATTACATTCAAGCTAGTGTAAGACATCAGAAAATGTATTTGTTGTCTTAAGGACATTTGAGCACACGATAATCCTTTTATCGCAATAAGTGTAGATGGTGGAGGAATAACCCATGAAAATCTCCTCAATAACTACTTTAGTACAGAGAGGAAGAGCTCTAACTAAGGACTATTTGAGTTTAGGCATCATTTCAGCAAGTGATATAGCTTTGTCAGCATGGCTTGTTTTTCATCTTCCTCCAAATCCCCACACTCCATGCCAGCATTCGTTGTCTTCTTGTGGGGTTTAATTTAGAAACTATGACAATAATTTGGACCCAATCATCTAGGGTGAAAAACTAACAAGACCCAATCTGCATAATTGCAGGATTTACTTCCACCTCATTTCTTGGACGCTTGAATACACTTTTCCATGCTGTAGATTGGTAGTAAGAGCAATTCACCTATAAACATAACTCAAAAACACTATATATCGAACCGTTCCTATCTCAAAGTACTAAACACATACGTTTGAAAATATCAAGAAAATTTCTTATTTTAAGATATTTTGAAATTCCATATTACGAAACTAATTGTCATGCAGCATCAAATCTTGAGAATACTAAATCACGAGGTCTGTTTGGAGCAACTATGTCAATACTCGCTTTGGGAATAAATTCCCATCAGCCACAGATTATATCCAAAAATTATACACTAAAATGTACAATCACAAACTTGAATGCAAATCCAGCCTATATCCTTAGTTTATAACAATAATACCACCAACCAAATATATATATTTGGTAATTTACACTTGCCCATTCCACTCAATATTTTCCTTTCGTTAATTCTTCATTCGTGTCGATGAACTTACAGAGCTATCAACAACCAGCAGCACAACGATGTCACCAAGCTCTAGCACCGTTACGACAACTGCATCTACTACACCGATGGTTACCACAAGCACGTCATCACTGGCGCCAACAACGGCCAGTTCCACCATGTCCACAACTAGCACATCCACACACAGTCCAGCGACTAGCACCAGTACGGTAATTAACACATCTACCACACAGCCGACGACTTCTGCTAGCCCCACTGTGACCACAAGCAGTATCTCAACAGAAACGTCAGAGAAGAGCACATCTACTGTCAGTACCACACAAGCAACTACGAGTTCAACCAGTACAACAGGTATACTTGAATTATATCAAATCTCGAACGAATTCAAATCCATAACAATCTCTGCACATGCACGATTCTTAATTACATTCGAAATAATGTAAGATATCCGACCATGTATGTGTTCTCTTAATTACAATTTTAACGCACGATAGTGCTTGCGTCGAGGCGCGTTTAACCGCAGGAGGATCCACCCTAGATGACCTCGGAGAAAGCTAACTAAATACAGAGATTTAGTTTGGGACAAAGGTCTATATGAACTATGGCAATATTTCTTTGAGTGAAATAGCTGCGTCAGACTGGCTTTTTTATTTCTATTCCCTCTACGTTCTGGTACATCATCCCAAGAGACACTGTCTACTTCTGGGGTATTAATGCGCAAATACATACAAACATTCGCACCTAATTATCTACAGCAAAAAAATCTCACGTCTCCCAAATTTCATACTTGCATGATTAGCTTGCTTCTACGTTTTATGACGCTTCATTAAAACTTTCCAAGCAGTGGAGGATACTTAACTCCATGAACCTATAAGCATGACCCCAAAACAGCCTACAAATAATTGGTAGTATTTCAAAGTACTGAAGACATACGTTTGAAAAGATGAAGGTTATTCCTTATGTCGAGATATTCGGGAGTTCCATCTTAGACGACTAATCGTGATGCTGCATATGATCGTAAGTATAGAAAATAATGACATCTGTTGTGAGGAACTGGATCGATACTAGCTTTGGGAATTCTCTTCCCAACAGCGACTGAACATGTAAAAGACGTACACACTAAAATCGGAGGGCCGTACAATCATAAACGTAAAAGCAAATACAACATATATCCTGTCACTGTTACAATATTATCACCCTCAGACTCTTTGTATCTGTTACCTTACACATTCCAACCGATGTAGTCCCTGTTAGATATATCTTAATTCTTCAAGTCTTTCCGATGATCTTACAGAGCCAGCAACAGCTAGCAGCACAACGATGTCCACAAGCCCTAGCACCGTTACCACAACGACAACATCAACTACTCCGATGACTTCTGCTAGCACATTGTCACTGACGCCGACAACAGCGAGTTCCACCATCTCCACAACTAGTGCATCCACACAGAGTCCATCGACTAGCACCAGTACGGTAATTACAATTTCTACCACGTCGCCGAC
Source organism: Megalonaias nervosa (assembly GCA_016617855.1). Lineage (NCBI taxonomy): Eukaryota > Metazoa > Mollusca > Bivalvia > Unionida > Unionidae > Megalonaias > Megalonaias nervosa. The sequence goes on along the minus strand of JAECUM010028668.1, from coordinate 31,327 downwards.
AACCTCTGCCAGCCCTACTGTGACCACAAGCAGTACCTCAGCAGAAACGACAGCAAAGATTACATCTACTGTCAGTACCACACAGGCAACTACGAGTTCCACCAGTACAACAGGTATACTTGCAAAGAATCAATCTCGAGCGAACTCGAATCAATAACAATCTCTGCACTACCTGGCACTTCATTACATTCAAGCTAGTGTAAGACATCAGAAAATGTATTTGTTGTCTTAAGGACATTTGAGCACACGATAATCCTTTTATCGCAATAAGTGTAAATGGTGGAGGAATAACCCATGAAAATCTCCTCAATAACTACTTTAATACAGAGAGGAAGAGTTCTAACTAAGGACTATTTGAGTTTAGGCATCATTTCAGCAAGTGATATAGCTTTGTCAGCATGGCTTGTTTTTCATCTTCCCTCCAAATCCCCACACTCCATGCCAGCATTCGTTGTCTTCTTGTGGGGTTTAATTTAGAAACTATGACAATAATTTGGACCCAATCATCTAGGGTGAAAAACTAACAAGACCCAATCTGCATAATTGCAGGATTTACTTCCACCTCATTTCTTGGACGCTTGAATACACTTTTCCATGCTGTAGATTGGTAGTAAGAGCAATTCACCTATAAACATAACTCAAAAACACTATATATCGAACCGTTCCTATCTCAAAGTACTAAACACATACGTTTGAAAATATCAAGAAAATTTCTTATTTTAAGATATTTTGAAATTCCATATTACGAAACTAATTGTCATGCAGCATCAAATCTTGAGAATACTAAATCACGAGGTCTGTTTGGAGCAACTATGTCAATACTCGCTTTGGGAATAAATTCCCATCAGCCACAGATTATATCCAAAAATTATACACTAAAATGTACAATCACAAACTTGAATGCAAATCCAGCCTATATCCTTAGTTTATAACAATAATACCACCAACCAAATATATATATTTGGTAATTTACACTTACCCATTCCACTCAGTATTTTCCTTTCGTTAATTTTTCATTCGTGTCGATGAACTTACAGAGCCATCAACAACCAGCAGCACAACGATGTCACCAAGCTCTAGCACCGTTACGACAACTGCATCTACTACACCGATGGTTACCACAAGCACGTCATCACTGGCGCCAACAACGGCCAGTTCCACCATGCCCACAACTAGCACATCCACACACAGTCCAGCGACTAGCACCAGTACGGTAATTAACACATCTACCACACAGCCGACGACTTCTGCTAGCCCCACTGTGACCACAAGCAGTACCTCAACAGAAACGTCAGAGAAGAGCACATCTACTCTCAGTACCACACAAGCAACTACGAGTTCAATCAGTACAACAGGTATACTTGAATTATATCAAATCTCGAACGAATTCAAATCCATAACAATCTCTGCACATGCACGATTCTTAATTACATTCAAAATAATGTAAGATATCCGACAATGTATGTGTTCTCTTAATTACAATTTTAACGCACGATAGTGCTTGCGTCGAGGCGCGTTTAACCGCAGGAGGATCCACCCTAGATGACCTCGGAGAAAGCTAACTAAATACAGAGATATAGTTTGGGACAAAGGTCTATATTAACATTGCCAATATTTCTGCGAGTGAAATAGCTGCGTCAGGCTGGCTTATTTTTTTATATTCCCTCTACGTTCAGGTACTTCATCCCAGGAGACAGTATCCACTTCTGGGGTATCAATGCGCAAATACATACAAACATTCGCACCTAATTATCTAGAGCAAAAAATTCCCACGCCTCCAGATTTCATACTTGCATGATTAGCTTGCTTCTACCTTGTACGACGCTTCAGTAAAACTTTCCAAGCAGTGGAGGATACTTAACTCCATGCACATGTAAGCATGTCCCCAAAACAGCCTACAAATAATTGGTAGTATTTCAAAGTACTGAATACGTACGTTTGAAAAGATGAAGGTTATTCCTTATGTCGAGATATTCGGGAGTTCCATCTTAGACGACTAATCGTGATGCTGCATATGATCGTAAGTATAGAAAATAATGACATCTGTTGTGAGGAACTGGATCGATACTAGCTTTGGGAATTATCTTCCCAACAGCGACTGAACATGTAAAAGACGTACACACTAAAATCGGAGGGCCGTACAATCACAAACGTAAAAGCAAATACAACATATATCCTGTCATTGTTACAATATTATCACCCTCAAACTATTTGTATCTGGTACTTTACACATTCCAACCGATGTAGTCCCTGTTAAATATATCTTAATTCTTCAAGTCTTTCCGATCATCTTACAGAGCCAGCAACAGCTAGCAGCACAACGATGTCCACAAGCCCTAGCACCGTTACCACAACGACAACATCAACTACTCCGATGACTTCTGCTAGCACATCGTCACTGACGCCGACAACAGCGAGTTCCACCATCTCCACAACTAGTGCATCCACACAGAGTCCATCGGTAATTACCATTTCTACCACGTCGCCGACAACCTCTGCCAGCCCTACTGTGACCACAAGCAGTACCTCAGCAGAAACGACAGCGAAGAGCACATCTACTGTCAGTACCACACAGGCAACTACGAGTTCCACCAGTACAACAGGTATACTTGCAAAGAATCAATCTCGAGCGAACTCGAATCAATAACAATCTCTGCACTACCTGGCACTTCATTACATTCAAGCTAGTGTAAGACATCAGAAAATGTATTTGTTGTCTTAAGGACATTTGAGCACACGATAATCCTTTTATCGCAATAAGTGTAGATGGTGGAGGAATAACCCATGAAAATCTCCTCAATAACTACTTTAATACAGAGAGGAAGAGTTCTAACTAAGGACTATTTGAGTTTAGGCATCATTTCAGCAAGTGATATAGCTTTGTCAGCATGGCTTGTTTTTCATCTTCCCTCCAAATCCCCACACTCCATGCCAGCATTCGTTGTCTTCTTGTGGGGTTTAATTTAGAAACTATGACAATAATTTGGACCCAATCATCTAGGGTGAAAAACTAACAAGACCCAATCTGCATAATTGCAGGATTTACTTCCACCTCATTTCCTGGACGCTTAAATAAACTTTTCCATGCTGTAGATTGGTAGTAAGCGCAATGTACCTATAAACATAACTCAAAAACACTATCTATAGAACCGTTCCTATCTCAAGGTACTAAACACATACGTTTGAAAATATCAAGAACATTTCTTATTTTAAGATACTTTGCAATTCCATATTACGAAACTAACTGTCATGCAGCATCAAATCTTGAGAATACTAAATCACGAGGTCTCTTTGGAGCAACTGTGTCAATACTCGCTTTGGGAATAAATTCCCATCAGCCAGAGACTATATCCAAACATTATACGCTTAAATGTACAATCACAAACTTGAATGCAAATCCAGCCTATATCCTTAGTTTATAACAATAATACCACCAACCAAATATATATATTTGGTAATTTGCACTTACCCATTCCACTCAGTATTTCCTTTCGTTAATTTTTCATTCGTGTCGATGAACTTACAGAGCCATCAACAACCAGCAGCACAACGATGTCACCAAGCTCTAGCACCGTTACGACAACTGCATCTACTACACCGATGGTTACCACAAGCACGTCATCACTGGCGCCAACAACGGCCAGTTCCACCATGCCCACAACTAGCACATCCACACACAGTCCAGCGACTAGCACCAGTACGGTAATTAACACATCTACCACACAGCCGACGGCTTCTGCTAGCCCCACTGTGACCACAAGCAGTACCTCAACAGAAACGTCAAAGAAGAGCACATCTACTCTCAGTACCACACAAGCAACTACGAGTTCAATCAGTACAACAGGTATACTTGAATTATATCAAATCTCGAACGAATTCAAATCCATAACAATCTCTGCACATGCACGATTCTTAATTACATTCAAAATAATGTAAGATATCCGACAATGTATGTGTTCTCTTAATTACAATTTTAACGCACGATAGTGCTTGCGTCGAGGCGCGTTTAACCGCAGGAGGATCCACCCTAGATGACCTCGGAGAAAGCTAACTAAATACAGAGATTTAGTTTGGGACAAAGGTCTATATTAACATTGCCAATATTTCTGCGAGTGAAATAGCTGCGTCAGACTGGCTTATTTTTTTATATTCCCTCTACGTTCAGGTACTTCATCCCAGGAGACAGTATCCACTTCTGGGGTATCAATGCGCAAATACATACAAACATTCGCACCTAATTATCTAGAGCAAAAAATTCCCACGCCTCCAAATTTCATACTTGCATGATTAGCTTGCTTCTACCTTGTATGACGCTTCAGTAAAACTTTCCAAGCAGTGGAGGATACTTAACTCCATGCACATGTAAGCATGTCCCCAAAAAAGCATACAAATAATTGGTAGTATTTGAAAGTACTGAATACGTACGTTTGAAAAGATGAAGGTTATTCCTTATGTCGAGATATTCGGGAGTTCCATCTTAGACGACTAATCGTGATGCTGCATATGATCGTAAGTATAGAAAATAATGACATCTGTTGTGAGGAACTGGATCGATACTAGCTTTGGGAATTATCTTCCCAACAGCGACTGAACATGTAAAAGACGTACACACTAAAATCGGAGGGCCGTACAATCACAAACGTAAAAGCAAATACAACATATATCCTGTCATTGTTACAATATTATCACCCTCAAACTATTTGTATCTGGTACTTTACACATTCCAACCGATGTAGTCCCTGTTAAATATATCTTAATTCTTCAAGTCTTTCCGATCATCTTACAGAGCCAGCAACAGCTAGCAGCACAACGATGTCCACAAGCCCTAGCACCGTTACCACAACGACAACATCAACTACTCCGATGACTTCTGCTAGCACATCGTCACTGACGCCGACAACAGCGAGTTCCACCATCTCCACAACTAGTGCATCCACACAGAGTCCATCGGTAATTACCATTTCTACCACGTCGCCGACAACCTCTGCCAGCCCTACTGTGACCACAAGCAGTACCTCAGCACAAACGACAGCGAAGAGCACATCTACTGTCAGTACCACACAGGCAACTACGAGTTCCACCAGTACAACAGGTATACTTGCAAAGAATCAATCTCGAGCGAACTCGAATCAATAACAATCTCTGCGCTACCTGGCACTTATTTACATTCAAGCTAGTGTAAGACATCAGAAAATGTATTTGTTGCCTTAAGGACATTTGAGCACACGATAATCCTTTTATCACAATAAGTGTAAATGGTGGAGGAATAACCCATGAAAATCTCCTCAATAACTACTTTAATACAGAGAGGAAGAGCTCTAACTAAGGATTATTTGAGTTTAGGCATCATTTCAGCAAGTGATATGGCTTTGTCAGCATGGCTTGTTTTGCATCTTCCCTCCAAATCCCCACACTCCATGCCAGCATTCGTTGTCTTCTTGTGGGGTTTAATTCAGAAACTATGACAATAATTTGGACCCAATCATCTAGGGTGAAAAACTAACAAGACCCAATCTGCATAATTGCAGGATTTACTTCCAGCCTATATCCTTAGTTTATAACAATAATACCACCAACCAAATATATATATTTGGCAATTTGCACTTACCTATTCCACTCAATGATTTCCTTTCGTTAATTCTTCATTCGCGTCGATGACCTTACAGAGCCATCAACAACCAGCAGCACAACGATATCAGCACGCTCTAGCACCGTTACGACAACTGCATCTACTTCACCGATGGTTACCACAAGCACGTCATCACTGGCGCCAACAACGGCAAGTTCCACCATGCCCACAACTAGCACATCCACACACAGTCCAGCGACTAGCACCAGTACGGTAATTAGCACATCTACCACACTGCCGACGACTTCTGCTAGCCCCACTGTGACCACAAGCAGTACCTCAACAGAAACGTCAAAGAAGAGCACATCTACTCTCAGTACCACACAAGCAATTACGAGTTCAACCAGTACAACAGGTATACTTGAATTATATCAAATCTCGAACGAATTCAAATCCATAACAATATCTGCACATGCACGATTCTTAATTATATTCAAAATAATGTAAGATATCCGACAATGTATGTGTTCTCTTAATTACCAATTTTAACGAACGATAGTGCTTGCGTCGAGGCGCGTTTAACCGCAGGAGGATCCACCCTAGATGACCTCGGAGAAAGCTAACTAAATACAGAGATTTAGTTTGGGACAAAGGTCTATATCAACTATGGCAATATTTCTGCGAGTGAAATACCTGCGTCAGACTGGCTTATTTTTTTATATTCCCTCTACGTTCAGGTACATCATCCCTAGAGACACTCTCTACTTCTGGGGTATCAATGCACAAATACATACAAACATTGGCACCTAATTATCTAAAGCAAAATAATCTCACGTCTCACAAATTTCATACTTGCATGATTAGCTTGCTTCTACCTTGTACGACGCTTCAGTAAAACTTTCCAAGCAGTGGAGGATACTTAACTCCATGAACCTATAAGCATGACCCCAAAACAGCCTACAAATAATTGGTAGTATTTGAAAGTACTGAAGTCGTACGTTTGAAAAGATGAAGGTTATTCCTTATGTCGAGATATTCGGAAGTTCCATCTTAGACGACTAATCGTGATGCTGCATATGATCGTTAGCATAGAGAATAATGACATCTGTTGTGAGGAACTGGATCGATACTAGCTTGGGAATTATCTTCCCAACAGCGACTGAACATGTAAAAGACGTACACACTAAAATCGGAGGGCCGTACAATCATAAACGTAAAAGCAAATACAACATATATCCTGTCATTGTTACAATATTATCACCCTCAAACTATTTGTATCTGGTACTTTACACATTCCAACCGATGTAGTCCCTGTTAGATATATCTTAATTCTTCAAGTCTTTAAGATCATCTTACAGAGCCAGCAACAGCTAGCAGCACAACGATGTCCACAAGCCCTAGCACCGTTACCACAACGACAACATCAACTACTCCGATGACTTCTGCTAGCACATCGTCACTGCCGCCAACAACAGCGAGTTCCATCATCTCCACAACTAGTGCATCCACACAGAGTCCATCGACTACCACCAGTACGGTAATTGCCACTTCTACCATGTCGCTGACAACCTCTGTCAGCCCTACTGTGACCACAAGCAGTGCCTCAACAGAAACGACAGCGAAGAGCACATCTACTGTCAGTACCACACAGGCAACTACGAGTTCCACCAGTACAACAGGTATACTTGCAAAGAATCAATCTCGAGCGAACTCGAATCAATAACAATCTCTGCACTACCTGGCACTTCATTACATTCAAGCTAGTGTAAGACATCAGAAAATGTATTTGTTGTCTTAAGGACATTTGAGCACACGATAATCCTTTTATCGCCATAATTGTAAATTTTGGAGGCATAACCCATGAAAATCTCCTCAATAACTACTTTAATACAGAGAGGAAGAGTTCTAACTAAGGACTATTTGAGTTTAGGCATCATTTCAGCAAGTGATATAGCTTTGTCAGCATGGCTTGTTTTTCATCTTCCCTCCAAATCCCCACACTCCATGCCAGCATTCGTTGTCTTCTTGTGGGGTTTAATTTAGAAACTATGACAATAATTTGGACCCAATCATCTAGGGTGAAAAACTAACAAGACCCAATCTGCATAATTGCAGGATTTACTTCCACCTCATTTCTTGGACGCTTAAATAAACTTTTCCATGCTGTAGATTGGTAGTAAGCGCAATGCACCTATAAACATAACTCCAAAACATTATTTATACAACCGTTCCTATCTGAAAGTACTCAACACATACGTTTGAAAATATCAAGAAAATTTCTTATTTTCAAATATTTTGCAATTCCATATAACAAAACTAATTCTGATGCAGCATCAAATCTGAAGAATAGTCAATGACGAGGTCTGTTTGCAGCAATTGTGTCAATATTCGCTTTGGGAATAAATTCCCATCAGCCGCAGATTATATCCAAAAATTATATACTAAAATGTAACTTGAGTACAATCACAAACTTGAATGCAAATCCAGCCTATATCCTTAGTTTATAACAATAATACCACCAACCAAATATCTATATTTGGTAATTTGCACTTACCCATTCCACTCAGTGTTCTCCTTTCGTTAATTCTTCATTCGCGTCGATGTACTTACAGAGCCATCAACAACCAGCAGCACAACGATGTCACCAAGCTCTATCACCGTTACGACAACTGCATCTACTAAACCGATGGTTACCACAAGCACGTCATCAATAGCGCCAACAACGGCAAGTTCCACCATGCCCACAACTAGCACATCCACACACAGTCCAGCGACTAGCACCAGTACGGTAATTAACACATCTACCACACAGCCGACAACTTCTGCTAGCCCCACTGTGACCACAAGCAGTATCTCAACAGAAACGTCAGAGAAGAGCACATCTACTCTCAGTACCACACAAGCAATTACGAGTTCAACCAGTACAACAGGTATACTTGAATTATATCAAATCTCGAACGAATTCAAATCCATAACAGTCTACGCACATGCACGATTCTTAATTACATTCAAAATAATGTAAGATATCCAACAATGTATGTGTTCCCTTAATTATAATTTTAACGCACGATAGTGTTTGGGTCGAGGCGCGTTTAACCGCAGGAGGATCCACCCTAGATGACCTCGGAGAAAGCTAACTAAATACAGAGATTTAGTTTGGGACAAAGGTCTATATCAACTATGGCAATATTTCTGCGAGTGAAATACCTGCGTCAGACTGGCTTATTTTTTTATATTCCCTCTACGTTCAGGTACATCATCCCTAGAGACACTGTCTACTTCTCGGGTATCAATGCACAAATACATACAAACATTGGCACCTAATTATCTAAAGCAAAATAATCTCACGTCTCACAAATTTCATACTTGCATGATTAGCTTGCTTCTACCTTGTACGACGCTTCAGTAAAACTTTCCAAGCAGTGCAGGATACTTAACTCCATGAACCTATAAGCATGACCCCAAAACAGCCTACAAATAATTGGTAGCATTTGAAAGTACTGAAGTCGTACGTTTGAAAAGATGAAGGTCATTCCTTATGTCGAGATATTCGGAAGTTCCATCTTAGACGACTAATCGTGATGCTGCATATGATCGTTAGCATAGAGAATAATGACGTCTGTTGTGAGGAACTGGATCGATACTAGCTTGGGAATTATCTTCCCAACAGCGACTGAACATGTAAAAGACGTACACACTAAAATCGGAGGGCCGTACAATCATAAACGTAAAAGCAAATACAACATATATCCTGTCATTGTTACAATATTATCACCCTCAAACTATTTGTATCTGGTACTTTACACATTCCAACCGATGTAGTCCCTGTTAGATATATCTTAATTCTTCAAGTCTTTAAGATCATCTTACAGAGCCAGCAACAGCTAGCAGCACAACGATGTCCACAAGCCCTAGCACCGTTACCACAACGACAACATCAACTACTCCGATGACTTCTGCTAGCACATCGTCACTGCCGCCAACAACAGCGAGTTCCACCATCTCCACAACTAGTGCATCCACACAGAGTCCATCGGTAATTACCATTTCTACCACGTCGCCGACAACCTCTGCCAGCCCTACTGTGACCACAAGCAGTACCTCAGCACAAACGACAGCGAAGAGCACATCTACTGTCAGTACCACACAGGCAACTACGAGTTCCACCAGTACAACAGGTATACTTGCAAAGAATCAATCTCGAGCGAACTCGAATCAATAACAATCTCTGCGCTACCTGGCACTTATTTACATTCAAGCTAGTGTAAGACATCAGAAAATGTATTTGTTGCCTTAAGGACATTTGAGCACACGATAATCCTTTTATCACAATAAGTGTAAATGGTGGAGGAATAACCCATGAAAATCTCCTCAATAACTACTTTAATACAGAGAGGAAGAGCTCTAACTAAGGATTATTTGAGTTTAGGCATCATTTCAGCAAGTGATATGGCTTTGTCAGCATGGCTTGTTTTGCATCTTCCCTCCAAATCCCCACACTCCATGCCAGCATTCGTTGTCTTCTTGTGGGGTTTAATTCAGAAACTATGACAATAATTTGGACCCAATCATCTAGGGTGAAAAACTAACAAGACCCAATCTGCATAATTGCAGGATTTACTTCCAGCCTATATCCTTAGTTTATAACAATAATACCACCAACCAAATATATATATTTGGCAATTTGCACTTACCTATTCCACTCAATGATTTCCTTTCGTTAATTCTTCATTCGCGTTGATGACCTTACAGAGCCATCAACAACCAGCAGCACAACGATATCAGCACGCTCTAGCACCGTTACGACAACTGCATCTACTTCATCGATGGTTACCACAAGCACGTCATCACTGGCGCCAACAACGGCCAGTTCCACCATGCCCACAACTAGCACATCCACACACAGTCCAGCGACTAGCACCAGTACGGTAATTAGCACATCTACCACACTGCCGACGACTTCTGCTAGCCCCACTGTGACCACAAGCAGTACCTCAACAGAAACGTCAAAGAAGAGCACATCTACTCTCAGTACCACACAAGCAATTACGAGTTCAACCAGTACAACAGGTATACTTGAATTATATCAAATCTCGAACGAATTCAAATCCATAACAATATCTGCACATGCACGATTCTTAATTATATTCAAAATAATGTAAGATATCCGACAATGTATGTGTTCTCTTAATTACCAATTTTAACGAACGATAGTGCTTGCGTCGAGGCGCGTTTAACCGCAGGAGGATCCACCCTAGATGACCTCGGAGAAAGCTAACTAAATACAGAGATTTAGTTTGGGACAAAGGTCTATATCAACTATGGCAATATTTCTGCGAGTGAAATACCTGCGTCAGACTGGCTTATTTTTTTATATTCCCTCTACGTTCAGGTACATCATCCCTAGAGACACTGTCTACTTCTGGGGTATCAATGCACAAATACATACAAACATTGGCACCTAATTATCTAAAGCAAAATAATCTCACGTCTCACAAATTTCATACTTGCATGATTAGCTTGCTTCTACCTTGTACGACGCTTCAGTAAAACTTTCCAAGCAGTGGAGGATACTTAACTCCATGAACCTATAAGCATGACCCCAAAACAGCCTACAAATAATTGGTAGTATTTCAAAGTACTGAAGTCGTACGTTTGAAAAGATGAAGGTTATTCCTTATGTCGAGATATTCGGGAGTTCCATCTTAGACGACTAATCGTGATGCTGCATATGATCGTTAGCATAGAGAATAATGACATCTGTTGTGAGGAACTGGATCGATACTAGCTTGGGAATTATCTTCCCAACAGCGACTGAACATGTAAAAGACGTACACACTAAAATCGGCGGGCCGTACAATCATAAACGTAAAAGCAAATACAACATATATCCTGTCATTGTTACAATATTATCACCCTCAAACTATTTGTATCTGGTACTTTACACATTCCAACCGATGTAGTCCCTGTTAGATATATCTTAATTCTTCAAGTCTTTAAGATCATCTTACAGAGCCAGCAACAGCTAGCAGCACAACGATGTCCACAAGCCCTAGCACCGTTACCACAACGACAACATCAACTACTCCGATGACTTCTGCTAGCACATCGTCACTGCCGCCGACAACAGCGAGTTCCACCATCTCCACAACTAGTGCATCCACACAGAGTCCATCGACTACCACCAGTACGGTAATTGCCACTTCTACCATGTCGCTGACAACCTCTGTCAGCCCTACTGTGACCACAAGCAGTGCCTCAACAGAAACGACAGCGAAGAGCACATCTACTGTCAGTACCACACAGGCAACTACGAGTTCCACCAGTACAACAGGTATACTTGCAAAGAATCAATCTCGAGCGAACTCGAATCAATAACAATCTCTGCACTACCTGGCACTTATTTACATTCAAGCTAGTGTAAGACATCAGAAAATGTATTTGTTGTCTTAAGGACATTTGAGCACACGATAATCCTTTTATCGCCATAAGTGTAAATTTTGGAGGCATAACCCATGAAAATCTCCTCAATAACTACTTTAATACAGAGAGGAAGAGTTCTAACTAAGGACTATTTGAGTTTAGGCATCATTTCAGCAAGTGATATAGCTTTGTCAGCATGGCTTGTTTTTCATCTTCCCTCCAAATCCCCACACTCCATGCCAGCATTCGTTGTCTTCTTGTGGGGTTTAATTTAGAAACTATGACAATAATTTGGACCCAATCATCTAGGGTGAAAAACTAACAAGACCCAATCTGCATAATTGCAGGATTTACTTCCACCTCATTTCTTGGACGCTTAAATAAACTTTTCCATGCTGTAGATTGGTAGTAAGCGCAATGCACCTATAAACATAACTCCAAAACATTATTTATACAACCGTTCCTATCTGAAAGTACTCAACACATACGTTTGAAAATATCAAGAAAATTTCTTATTTTCAAATATTTTGCAATTCCATATAACAAAACTAATTCTGATGCAGCATCAAATCTTGAAAATAGTCAATGACGAGGTCTGTTTGCAGCAATTGTGTCAATATTCGCTTTGGGAATAAATTCCCATCAGCCGCAGATTATATCCAAAAATTATATACTAAAATGTAACTTGAGTACAATCACAAACTTGAATGCAAATCCAGCCTATATCCTTAGTTTATAACAATAATACCACCAACCAAATATCTATATTTGGTAATTTGCACTTACCCATTCCACTCAGTGTTCTCCTTTCGTTAATTCTTCATTCGCGTCGATGAACTTACAGAGCCATCAACAACCAGCAGCACAACGATGTCACCAAGCTCTAGCACCGTTACGACAACTGCATCTACTAAACCGATGGTTACCACAAGCACGTCATCAATAGCGCCAACAACGGCAAGTTCCACCATGCCCACAACTAGCACATCCACACACAGTCCAGCGACTAGCACCAGTACGGTAATTAACACATCTACCACACAGCCGACAACTTCTGCTAGCCCCACTGTGACCACAAGCAGTATCTCAACAGAAACGTCAGAGAAGAGCACATCTACTCTCAGTACCACACAAGCAATTACGAGTTCAACCAGTACAACAGGTATACTTGAATTATATCAAATCTCGAACGAATTCAAATCCATAACAGTCTACGCACATGCACGATTCTTAATTACATTCAAAATAATGTAAGATATCCAACAATGTATGTGCTCCCTTAATTATAATTTTAACGCACGATAGTGTTTGGGTCGAGGCGCGTTTAACCGCAGGAGGATCCACCCTAGATGACCTCGGAGAAAGCTAACTAAATACAGAGATTTAGTTTGGGACAAAGGTATATATCAACTATGGCAATATTTCTGCGAGTGAAATACCTGCGTCAGACTGGCTTATTTTTTTATATTCCCTCTACGTTCAGGTACATCATCCCTAGAGACACTCTCTACTTCTGGGGTATCAATGCACAAATACATACAAACATTGGCACCTAATTATCTAAAGCAAAATAATCTCACGTCTCACAAATTTCATACTTGCATGATTAGCTTGCTTCTACCTTGTACGACGCTTCAGTAAAACTTTCCAAGCAGTGGAGGATACTTAACTCCATGAACCTATAAGCATGACCCCAAAACAGCCTACAAATAATTGGTAGTATTTGAAAGTACTGAAGTCGTACGTTTGAAAAGATGAAGGTTATTCCTTATGTCGAGATATTCGGAAGTTCCATCTTAGACGACTAATCGTGATGCTGCATATGATCGTTAGCATAGAGAATAATGACATCTGTTGTGAGGAACTGGATCGATACTAGCTTGGGAATTATCTTCCCAACAGCGACTGAACATGTAAAAGACGTACACACTAAAATCGGAGGGCCGTACAATCATAAACGTAAAAGCAAATACAACATATATCCTGTCATTGTTACAATATTATCACCCTCAAACTATTTGTATCTGGTACTTTACACATTCCAACCGATGTAGTCCCTGTTAAATATATCTTAATTCTTCAAGTCTTTAAGATCATCTTACAGAGCCAGCAACAGCTAGCAGCACAACGATGTCCACAAGCCCTAGCACCGTTACCACAACGACAACATCAACTACTCCGATGACTTCTGCTAGCACATCGTCACTGACGCCAACAACAGCGAGTTCCACCATCTCCACAACTAGTGCATCCACACAGAGTCCATCGGTAATTACCATTTCTACCACGTCGCCGACAACCTCTGCCAGCCCTACTGTGACCACAAGCAGTACCTCAGCAGAAACGACAGCGAAGAGCACATCTACTGTCAGTACCACACAGGCAACTACGAGTTCCACCAGTACAACAGGTATACTTGCAAAGAATCAATCTCGAGCGAACTCGAATCAATAACAATCTCTGCACTACCTGGCACTTCATTACATTCAAGCTAGTGTAAGACATCAGAAAATGTATTTGTTGTCTTAAGGACATTTGAGCACACGATAACCCTTTTATCGCAATAAGTGTAGATGGTGGAGGAATAACCCATGAAAATCTCCTCAATAACTACTTTAATACAGAGAGGAAGAGTTCTAACTAAGGACTATTTGAGTTTAGGCATCATTTCAGCAAGTGATATAGCTTTGTCAGCATGGCTTGTTTTTCATCTTCCCTCCAAATCCCCACACTCCATGCCAGCATTCGTTGTCTTCTTGTGGGGTTTAATTTAGAAACTATGACAATAATTTGGACCCAATCATCTAGGGTGAAAAACTAACAAGACCCAATCTGCATAATTGCAGGATTTACTTCCACCTCATTTCCTGGACGCTTAAATAAACTTTTCTATGCTGTAGATTGGTAGTAAGCGCAATGCACCTATAAACATAACTCAAAAACACTATCTATAGAACCGTTCCTATCTCAAGGTACTAAACACATACGTTTGAAAATATCAAGAACATTTCTTATTTTAAGATACTTTGCAATTCCATATTACGAAACTAACTGTCATGCAGCATCAAATCTTGAGAATACTAAATCACGAGGTCTCTTTGGAGCAACTGTGTCAATACTCGCTTTGGGAATAAATTCCCATCAGCCAGAGACTATATCCAAACATTATACACTAAAATGTACAATCACAAACTTGAATGCAAATCCAGCCTATATCCTTAGTTTATAACAATAATACCACCAACCAAATATATATATTTGGTAATTTGCACTTACCCATTCCACTCAGTATTTCCTTTCGTTAATTTTTCATTCGTGTCGATGAACTTACAGAGCCATCAACAACCAGCAGCACAACGATGTCACCAAGCTCTAGCACCGTTACGACAACTGCATCTACTACACCGATGGTTACCACAAGCACGTCATCACTGGCGCCAACAACGGCCAGTTCCACCATGCCCACAACTAGCACATCCACACACAGTCCAGCGACTAGCACCAGTACGGTAATTAACACATCTACCACACAGCCGACGACTTCTGCTAGCCCCACTGTGACCACAAGCAGTACCTCAACAGAAACGTCAAAGAAGAGCACATCTACTCTCAGTACCACACAAGCAACTACGAGTTCAATCAGTACAACAGGTATACTTGAATTATATCAAATCTCGAACGAATTCAAATCCATAACAATCTCTGCACATGCACGATTCTTAATTACATTCAAAATAATGTAAGATATCCGACAATGTATGTGTTCTCTTAATTACAATTTTAACGCACGATAGTGCTTGCGTCGAGGCGCGTTTAACCGCAGGAGGATCCACCCTAGATGACCTCGGAGAAAGCTAACTAAATACAGAGATTTAGTTTGGGACAAAGGTCTATATTAACATTGCCAATATTTCTGCGAGTGAAATAGCTGCGTCAGACTGGCTTATTTTTTTATATTCCCTCTACGTTCAGGTACTTCATCCCAGGAGACAGTATCCACTTCTGGGGTATCAATGCGCAAATACATACAAACATTCGCACCTAATTATCTAGAGCAAAAAATTCCCACGCCTCCAAATTTCATACTTGCATGATTAGCTTGCTTCTACCTTGTACGACGCTTCAGTAAAACTTTCCAAGCAGTGGAGGATACTTAACTCCATGCACATGTAAGCATGTCCCCAAAACAGCATACAAATAATTGGTAGTATTTGAAAGTACTGAATACGTACGTTTGAAAAGATGAAGGTTATTCCTTATGTCGAGATATTCGGGAGTTCCATCTTAGACGACTAATCGTGATGCTGCATATGATCGTAAGTATAGAAAATAATGACATCTGTTGTGAGGAACTGGATCGATACTAGCTTTGGGAATTATCTTCCCAACAGCGACTGAACATGTAAAAGACGTACACACTAAAATCGGAGGGCCGTACAATCATAAACGTAAAAGCAAATACAACATATATCCTGTCATTGTTACAATATTATCACCCTCAAACTATTTGTATCTGGTACTTTACACATTCCAACCGATGTAGTCCCTGTTAAATATATCTTAATTCTTCAAGTCTTTCCGATCATCTTACAGAGCCAGCAACAGCTAGCAGCACAACGATGTCCACAAGCCCTAGCACCGTTACCACAACGACAACATCAACTACTCCGATGACTTCTGCTAGCACATCGTCACTGACGCCGACAACAGCGAGTTCCACCATCTCCACAACTAGTGCATCCACACAGAGTCCATCGGTAATTACCATTTCTACCACGTCGCCGACAACCTCTGCCAGCCCTACTGTGACCACAAGCAGTACCTCAGCAGAAACGACAGCGAAGAGCACATCTACTGTCAGTACCACACAGGCAACTACGAGTTCCACCAGTACAACAGGTATACTTGCAAAGAATCAATCTCGAGCGAACTCGAATCAATAACAATCTCTGCACTACCTGGCACTTATTTACATTCAAGCTAGTGTAAGACATCAGAAAATGTATTTGTTGTCTTAAGGACATTTGAGCACACGATAATCCTTTTATCACAATAAGTGTAAATGGTGGAGGAATAACCCATGAAAATCTCCTCAATAACTACTTTAATACAGAGAGGAAGAGCTCTAACTAAGGATTATTTGAGTTTAGGCATCATTTCAGCAAGTGATATGGCTTTGTCAGCATGGCTTGTTTTGCATCTTCCCTCCAAATCCCCACACTCCATGCCAGCATTCGTTGTCTTCTTGTGGGGTTTAATTTAGAAACTATGACAATAATTTGGACCCAATCATCTAGGGTGAAAAACTAACAAGACCCAATCTGCATAATTGCAGGATTTACTTCCAGCCTATATCCTTAGTTTATAACAATAATACCACCAACCAAATATATATATTTGGCAATTTGCACTTACCTATTCCACTCAATGATTTCCTTTCGTTAATTCTTCATTCGCGTCGATGACCTTACAGAGCCATCAACAACCAGCAGCACAACGATATCAGCACGCTCTAGCACCGTTACGACAACTGCATCTACTTCACCGATGGTTACCACAAGCACGTCATCACTGGCGCCAACAACGGCACAGTTCCACCATGCCCACAACTAGCACATCCACACACAGTCCAGCGACTAGCACCAGTACGGTAATTAGCACATCTACCACACTGCCGACGACTTCTGCTAGCCCCACTGTGACCACAAGCAGTACCTCAACAGAAACGTCAAAGAAGAGCACATCTACTCTCAGTACCACACAAGCAATTACGAGTTCAACCAGTACAACAGGTATACTTGAATTATATCAAATCTCGAACGAATTCAAATCCATAACAATATCTGCACATGCACGATTCTTAATTACATTCAAAATAATGTAAGATATCCGACAATGTATGTGTTCTCTTAATTACCAATTTTAACGAACGATAGTGCTTGCGTCGAGGCGCGTTTGACCGCAGGAGGATCCACCCTAGATGACCTCGGAGAAAGCTAACTAAATACACGATTCTTAATTACATTCAAAATAATGTAAGATATCCGACAATGTATGTGTTCTCTTAATTACAATTTTAACGCACGATAGTGCTTGCGTCGAGGCGCGTTTAACCGCAGGAGGATCCACCCTAGATGACCTCGGAGAAAGCTAACTAAATACAGAGATTTAGTTTGGGACAAGGGTCTATATGAACTATGGCAATATTTCTGCGAGTGAAATAGCTGCGTCAGACTGGCTTATTTTTTTATATTCCCTCTACATTCAGGTACATCATCCCTAGAGACACTGTCTACTTCTGGGGTATTAATGCGCAAATACATACAAACATTGGCACCTAATTATCTAGAGCAAAAAATTCCCACGCCTCCAAATTTCATACTTGCATGATTAGCTTGCTTCTACCTTGTACGACGCTTCAGTAAAACTTTCCAAGCAGTGGAGGATACTTAACACCATGCACATGTAAGCATGTCCCCAAAACAGCCTACAAATAATTGGTAGTATTTGAAAGTACTGAATACGTACGTTTGAAAAGATGAAGGTTATTCCTTATGTCGAGATATTCGGGAGTTCCATCTTAGACGACTAATCGTGATGCTGCATATGATCGTAAGTATAGAAAATAATGACATCTGTTGTGAGGAACTGGATCGATACTAGCTTTGGGAATTATCTTCCCAACAGCGACTGAACATGTAAAAGACGTACACACTAAAATCGGAGGGCCGTACAATCATAAACGTAAAAGCAAATACAACATATATCCTGTCATTGTTACAATATTATCACCCTCAAACTATTTGTATCTGGTACTTTACACATTCCAACCGATGTAGTCTCTGTTAGATATATCTTAATTCTTCAAGTCTTTAAGATCATCTTACAGAGCCAGCAACAGCTAGCAGCACAACGATGTCCACAAGCCCTAGCACCGTTACCACAACGACAACATCAACTACTCCGATGACTTCTGCTAGCACATCGTCACTGCCGCCAACAACAGCGAGTTCCACCATCTCCACAACTAGTGCATCCACACAGAGTCCATCGGTAATTACCATTTCTACCACGTCGCCGACAACCTCTGCCAGCCCTACTGTGACCACAAGCAGTACCTCAGCACAAACGACAGCGAAGAGCACATCTACTGTCAGTACCACACAGGCAACTACGAGTTCCACCAGTACAACAGGTATACTTGCAAAGAATCAATCTCGAGCGAACTCGAATCAATAACAATCTCTGCACTACCTGGCACTTCATTACATTCAAGCTAGTGTAAAAGATCAGAAAATGTATTTGTTGTCTTAAGGACATTTGAGCACACAATCCTTTTATCGCAATAAGTGTAAATTTTGGAGGCATAACCCATGAAAATCTCCTCAATAACTACTTTAATACAGAGAGGAAGAGTTCTAACTAAGGACTATTTGAGTTTAGGCATCATTTCAGCAAGTGATATAGCTTTGTCAGCATGGCTTGTTTTTCATCTTCCCTCCAAATCCCCACACTCCATGCCAGCATTCGTTGTCTTCTTGTGGGGTTTAATTTAGAAACTATGACAATAATTTGGACCCAATCATCTAGGGTGAAAATCTAACAAGACCCAATCTGCATAATTGCAGGATTTACTTCCACCTCATTTCTTGGACGCTTAAATAAACTTTTCCATGCTGTAGATTGGTAGTAAGCGCAATGCACCTATAAACATAACTCCAAAACATTATTTATACAACCGTTCCTATCTGAAAGTACTCAACACATACGTTTGAAAATATCAAGAAAATTTCTTATTTTCAAATATTTTGCAATTCCATATAACAAAACTAATTCTGATGCAGCATCAAATCTTGAAAATAGTCAATGACGAGGTCTGTTTGCAGCAATTGTGTCAATATTCGCTTTGGGAATAAATTCCCATCAGCCGCAGATTATATCCAAAAATTATATACTAAAATGTAACTTGAGTACAATCACAAACTTGAATGCAAATCCAGCCTATATCCTTAGTTTATAACAATAATACCACCAACCAAATATCTATATTTGGTAATTTGCACTTACCCATTCCACTCAGTGTTCTCCTTTCGTTAATTCTTCATTCGCGTCGATGAACTTACAGAGCCATCAACAACCAGCAGCTCAACGATGTCACCAAGCTCTAGCACCGTTACGACAACTGCATCTACTTCACCGATGGTTACCACAAGCACGTCATCAATAGCGCCAACAACGGCCAGTTCCACCATGCCCACAACTAGCACATCCACACACAGTCCAGCGACTAGCACCAGTACGGTAATTAACACATCTACCACACAGCCGACAACTTCTGCTAGCGCCACTGTGACCACAAGCAGTATCTCAACAGAAACGTCAAAGAAGAGCACATCTACTCTCAGTACCACACAAGCAACTACGAGTTCAATCAGTACAACAGGTATACTTGAATTATATCAAATCTCGAACGAATTCAAATCCATAACAATCTCTGCACATGCACGATTCTTAATTACATTCAAAATAATGTAAGATATCCGACAATGTATGTGTTCTCTTAATTACAATTTTAACGCACGATAGTGCTTGCGTCGAGGCGCGTTTAACCGCAGGAGGATCCACCCTAGATGACCTCGGAGAAAGCTAACTAAATACAGAGATATAGTTTGGGACAAAGGTCTATATTAACATTGCCAATATTTCTGCGAGTGAAATAGCTGCGTCAGGCTGGCTTATTTTTTTACATTCCCTCTACGTTCAGGTACTTCATCCCAGGAGACAGTATCCACTTCTGGGGTATCAATGCGCAAATACATACAAACATTCGCACCTAATTATCTAGAGCAAAAAATTCCCACGCCTCCACATTTCATACTTGCATGATTAGCTTGCTTCTACCTTGTATGACGCTTCAGTAAAACTTTCCAAGCAGTGGAGGATACTTAACTCCATGCACCTATAAGCATGACCCCAAAACAGCCTACAAATAATTGGCAGTATTTGAAAGTACTGAAGACATACATTTGAAAAGATGAAGGTTATTCCTTATGTCGAGATATTCGAGAGTTCCATCTTAGACGACTAATCGTGATGCTGCATATGATCCTAAGCATAAAAAATAATGACATCTGTTGTGAGGAACTGGATCGATACTAGCTTTGGGAATTATCTTCCCAACAGCGACTGAACATGTAAAAGACGTACACACTAAAATCGGAGGGTCGTACAATCATAAACGTAAAAGCAAATACAACATATATCCTGTCACTGTTACAATATTATCACCCTCAAACTATTTGTATCTGGTACTTTACACATTCCAACCGATATAGTCCCTGTTAGATATATCTTAATTCTTCAAGTCTTTCCGATGATCTTACAGAGCCAGCAACAGCTAGCAGCACAACGATGTCCACAAGCCCTAGCACCGTTACCACAACGACAACATCAACTACTCCGATGACTTCTGCTAGCACATCATCACTGACGCCGACAACAGCGAGTTCCACCATCTCCACAACTAGTGCATCCACACAGAGTCCATCGACTAGCACCAGTACGGTAATTACCATTTCTACCACCTCGCCGACATCCTCTGCCAGCACTACTGTGACCACAAGCAGTACCTCAGCAGAAACGACAGCGAAGAGCACATCAACTGTCAGTACCACACATTCAACTACGAGTTCCACCAGTACAACAGGTATACTTGCAAAGAATCAATCTCGAGCGAACTCGAATCAATAACAATCTCTGCATTACCTGGCACTTATTTACATTCAAGCTAGTGTAAAACATAAGAAAATTTATTTGTTGTCTTAAGGACATTTGAGCACACGATAACCCTTTTATCGCAATAAGTGTAGATGGTGGAGGAATAACCCATGAAAATCTCTTCAATAACTACTTTAATACAGAGACGAAGAGCTCTAACTAAGGACTATTTGAGTTTAGGCATCATTTCAGCAAGTGATATAGCTTTGTCAGCATGGCTTGTTTTTCATCTTCCCTCCAAATCCCCACACTCCATGCCAGCATTCGTTGTCTTCTTGTGGGGTTTAATTTAGAAACTATGACAATAATTTGGACCCAATCATCTAGAGTGAAAAACTAACAAGACCCAATCTGCATAATTGCAGGATTCACTTCCACCTCATTTCGTGGACTCTTAAATAAACTTTTCCATCCTGTAGATTGGTAGTAAGCGCAATTCACCTATAAAAATAACTCAAAAACACTATATATAGAACCGTTCCTATCTCAAAGTACTAAACACATACGTTTGAAAATATCAAGAAAATTTCTTATTTTAAGATATTTTGAAATTCCATATTACGAAACTAATTGTCATGCAGCATCAGATCTTGAGAATACTAAATTACGAGGTCTGTTTGGAGCAATTGTGTCAATACTCGCTTTGGGAATAAATTCCCATCAGCCACAGATTATATCCAAAAATTATACACTAAAATGTACAATCACAAACTTGAATGCAAATCCAGCCTATATCCTTAGTTTATAACAATAATACCACCAACCAAATATATATATTTGGTAATTTACACTTGCCCATTCCACTCAGTATTTTCCTTTCGTTAAT
Source organism: Megalonaias nervosa (assembly GCA_016617855.1). Taxonomy (NCBI): domain Eukaryota; kingdom Metazoa; phylum Mollusca; class Bivalvia; order Unionida; family Unionidae; genus Megalonaias; species Megalonaias nervosa. The sequence goes on along the minus strand of JAECUM010028668.1, from coordinate 8,732 downwards.
TCTTCATTCGTGTCGATGAACTTCCAGAGCTATCAACAACCAGCAGCACAACGATGTCACCAAGCTCTAGCACCGTTACGACAACTGCATCTACTACACCGATGGTTACCACAAGCACGTCATCACTGGCGCCAACAACGGCCACTTCCACCATGCCCACAACTAGCACATCCACACACAGTCCAGCGACTAGCACCAGTACGGTAATTAACACATCTACCACACAGCCGACAACTTCTGCTAGCCCCACTGTGACCACAAGCAGTATCTCAACAGAAACGTCAGAGAAGAGCACATCTACTGTCAGTACCACACAAGCAACTACGAGTTCAACCAGTACAACAGGTATACTTGAATTATATCAAATCTCGAACGAATTCAAATCCATAACAATCTCTGCACATGCACGATTCTTAATTACATTCGAAATAATGTAAGATATCCGACAATGTATGTGTTCTCTTAATTACAATTTTAACGCACGATAGTGCTTGCGTCGAGGCACGTTTAACCGCAGGAGGATCCACCCTAGATGACCTCGGAGAAAGCTAACTAAATACAGAGATTTAGTTTGGGACAAAGGTCTATATCAACTATGGCAATATTTCTGCGAGTGAAATAGCTGCGTCAGACCGGCTTTTTTATTTCTTTTCCCTCTACGTTCAGGTACATCATCCCAAGAGACACTGTCTACTTCTGGGGTATTAATGCGCAAATACATACAACCATTCGCACCTAATTATCTAGAGCAAAAAAAATCTCACGTCTCCCAAATTTCATACTTGCATGATTAGCTTGCTTCTACGTTTTATGACGCTTCAGTAAAACTTTCCAAGCAGTGGAGGATACTTAACTCCATGAACCTATAAGCATGACCCCAAAACAGCCTACAAATAATTGGTAGTATTTGAAAGTACTGAAGACATACGTTTGAAAAGATGAGGGTTATTCCTTATGTCGAGATATTCGGGAGTTCCATCTTAGACGACTAATCGTGATGCTGCATATGATCGTAAGTATAGAAAATAATGACATCTGTTGTGAGGAACTGGATCGATACTAGCTTTGGGAATTATCTTCCCAACAGCGACTGAACATGTAAAAGACGTACACACTAAAATCGGAGGGTCGTACAATCATAAACGTAAAAGCAAATACAACATATATCCTGTCACTGTTACAATATTATCACCCTCAGACTCTTTGTATCTGGTACTTTACACATTCCAACCGATGTAGTCCCTGTTAGATATATCTTAATTCTTCAAGTCTTTCCAATGATCTCACAGAGCCAGGAACAGCTAGCAGCACAACGATGTCCACAAGCCCTAGCACCGTTACCACAACGACAACATCAACTACTCCGATGACTTCTGCTAGCACATCATCACTGACGCCGACAACAGCGAGTTCCACCATCTCCACAACTAGTGCATCCACACAGAGTCCATCGACTAGCACCAGTACGGTAATTACCATTTCTACCACCTCGCCGACAACCTCTGCCAGCCCTACCGTGACCACAAGCAGTACCTCAGCAGAAACGACAGCAAAGAGTACATCTCCTGTCAGTACCACACATTCAACTACGAGTTCCACCAGTACAACAGGTATACTTGCAAAGAATCAATCTCGAGCGAACTCGAATCAATAACAATCTCTGCATCACCTGGCACTTAATTACATGATGATAATGTAAGACATTAGAAAATGTATTTTTTGTCTTAAGGACATTTAAGCATAAGTCATCATAAAACGTAATTGTTGTGTTAAGGACATTTAAGCACACTATAATCCTTTTATCGCAATAGGTTTAAATTGTGGATGAATAACCCGTGAAAATTTCGTCAATAACTACTTTAGTATCGTGCGAGAGCGCTCTAACTAAGGACTATTTGAGTTTAGGCATCATTTGAGAAAGTCATTTAGCTTTGTCAGCATGGCTTGTTTTTCATCTTCCCTCCAAATTCCCACACTTCATGCCAACATTCGTTGTCTTCTTGTGGGGTTTAATTTAGAAACTACGACAATAATTTGGACCCAATCATCTAGGGTGAAAAACTAACAAGACCCAATCTGCATAATTGCAGGATTTACTTCCACCTCATTTCCTGGACGCTTAAATAAACTTTTCCATGCTGTAGATTGGTAGTAAGCGCAATGCACCTATAAACATAACTGTGAAACACTATACATTTAACCGTTCCTATCTCAAAGTACTAAACAGATACGTTTGAAAATATTATGATATTTTGCAATTCCATATTACGAAACAAATTGTGAAGCAGCATCAAATCTTGAGAATAGTAAATGACGAGGTCTGTTTTGAGCAACTGGGTCAATACTATCTTTGGGAATAAATTGCCATCATCGACAGATTATGTCCATGAATTATACACTAAAATGTAAGGGGCGTGCAATCACCAACTTGAATGCAAATCCAGCCTATATCCTTAGTTTATAACAATAATACCACCAACCGAATATATATATGGTAATTTGCACTTACCAATTCCACTCAGTGTTTTCTTTTCGTTTATTCTTCATTCGTATCAATTAACGTACAGAGCCATCAACAACCAGCAGCACAACGAGGTCACCAAGCTCTAGCACCATTACTACAATAGCATCTACTACACCGATGTTTACCACAAGCACGTCATCACTGGCCCCAACAACGGCTAGTTCCACCATGCCCACAACTAGCACATCCACACACAATCCAGCGACTAGCACCAGTACGGTAATTAACACATCTACCACACAGCCGACAACTTCTGCTAGCCCCACTGTGACCACAAGCAGTACCTCAACAGAAATGTCAGAGAAGAGCACATCTACTCTCAGTACCACACAAGCAATTACGAGTTCAACCAGTACAACAGGTATACTTGAATTATATCAAATCTCGAACGAATTCAAATCCATAACAGTCTACGCACATGCACGATTCTTAATTACATTCAAAATAATGTAAGATATCCAACAATGTATGTGTTCTCTTAATTATAATTTTAACGCACGATAGTGTTTGGGTCGAGGCGCGTTTAACCGCAGGAGGATCCACCCTAGATGACCTCGGAGAAAGCTAACTAAATACAGAGATTTAGTTTGGGACAAAGGTCTATATGAACTATGGCAATGTTTCTACGAGTGAAATAGCTGCGTCAGACTGGCTTATTTTTTGTATTCCCTCTACGTTCAGGTACTTCATCAAAAGAGACACTGTCTACTTCTGGGGTATTATTGTGCAAATACATACAAACATTCGCACCTAATTATCTAGAGCAAAAAAAATCTCACGTCTCCCAAATTTCATACTTTCATGATTAGCTTGCTTTTACCTTGTATGACGCTTCAGTAAAACTTTCCAAGCAGTGGAGGATACTTAACTCCATGTACCTATAAGCATGACCCCAAAACAGCCTACAAATAATTGGTAGTATTTGAAAGTACTGAAGACATACGTTTGAAAAGATGAAGGTTATTCCTTATGTCGAGATATTCGGAAGTTCCATCTTAGACGACTAATCGTGATGTTGCATATGATCGTACGCATAGAACATAATGACATCTGTTGTGAGGAACTGGGTCAATGCTAGATTTGGGAATTATCTTCCCAACAGCGACTGAACATGTAAAAGACGTACACACTAAAATCGGAGGGCTGTACAATCATAAACGTAAAAGCAAATACAACATATATCTTGTCATTGTTATAATGTTATCACCCTCAAACTATTTGTATCTGGTACTTTACACATTCGATCCGATGTTGTCCCTGTTAGATATATCTTAATTCTTCAAGTCTTTCCGATCATCTTACAGAGCCAGCAGCAGCTAGCAGCACAACGATGTCCACAAGCCCTAGCACCGTTACCACAACGACAACATCAACTACTCCGATGACTTCTGCTAGCACATCGTCACTGACGCCGACAACAGCTAGTTCTACCATCTCCACAACTAATGCATCCACACAGAGTCCATCGATTCGCACCAGTTCGGTAATTAACACTTCTACCTCGTCGCCGACAACCTCTGTCAGCCCTACCGTGACCACAAGCAGTACCTCAGCAGAAACGACAGCGAAGAGCACATCTACTGTCTGTACCACACAGGCAACTACGAGTTCCACCAGTACAACAGGTATACTTGCAAAGATTCAATCTCGAGCGAACTCGAATCAATAACAATCTCTGCATCACCTGGCACTTAATTACATGATAGATAATGTAAGACATCAGAAAATGTATTTTTTGTCTTAAGGACATTTAAGCATAAGACATCATAAAACGTAATTGTTGTGTTAAGGACATTTAAGCACACTATAATCCTTTTATCGCAATAGGTTTAAATTGTGGATGAATAACCCGTGAAAATTTCGTCAATAACTACTTTAGTATCGTGCGAGAGCGCTCTAACTAAGGACTATTTGAGTTTAGGCATCATTTGAGAAAGTCATTTAGCTTTGTCAGCATGGCTTGTTTTTCATCTTCCCTCCAAATTCCCACACTTCATGCCAACATTCGTTGTCTTCTTGTGGGGTTTAATTTAGAAACTACGACAATAATTTGGACCCAATCATCTAGGGTGAAAAACTAACAAGACCCAATCTGCATAATTGCAGGATTTACTTCCACCTCATTTCCTGGACGCTTAAATAAACTTTTCCATGCTGTAGATTGGTAGTAAGCGCAATGCACCTATAAACATAACTGTGAAACACTATACATTTAACCGTTCCTATCTCAAAGTACTAAACAGATACGTTTGAAAATATTATGATATTTTGCAATTCCATATTACGAAACAAATTGTGAAGCAGCATCAAATCTTGAGAATAGTAAATGACGAGGTCTGTTTTGAGCAACTGGGTCAATACTATCTTTGGGAATAAATTGCCATCATCGACAGATTATGTCCATGAATTATACACTAAAATGTAAGGGGCGTGCAATCACCAACTTGAATGCAAATCCAGCCTATATCCTTAGTTTATAACAATAATACCACCAACCGAATATATATATGGTAATTTGCACTTACCAATTCCACTCAGTGTTTTCTTTTCGTTTATTCTTCATTCGTATCAATTAACGTACAGAGCCATCAACAACCAGCAGCACAACGAGGTCACCAAGCTCTAGCACCATTACTACAATAGCATCTACTACACCGATGTTTACCACAAGCACGTCATCACTGGCCCCAACAACGGCTAGTTCCACCATGCCCACAACTAGCACATCCACACACAATCCAGCGACTAGCACCAGTACGGTAATTAACACATCTACCACACAGCCGACAACTTCTGCTAGCCCCACTGTGACCACAAGTAGTACCTCAACAGAAATGTCAGAGAAGAGCACATCTACTCTCAGTACCACACAAGCAATTACGAGTTCAACCAGTACAACAGGTATACTTGAATTATATCAAATCTCGAACGAATTCAAATCCATAACAGTCTACGCACATGCACGATTCTTAATTACATTCAAAATAATGTAAGATATCCGACAATGTATGTGTTCTCTTAATTACATATTTAGCGCACGATAGTGCATTAGTTGTGTCGAGTTTAACCGCAGGAGGATCCACCCTAGATGACCTCGGAAGAAAACTAACTAAATACAGAGATTAATTTGGGTCGTAGGTCTATATGAACTATGGCAATATTTCTGCGAGTAAAATAGCTGCGTCAGACTGGCTTATTTTTTATATTCCCTCTACGTTCAGGTACTTCATCCCAAGAGAGAGTGTCAACTTCTGGGATATTAATGCGCAAATACATGCAATCCTTCGGAACTAATTATCTAGAGTAAAAAATTATCACGTCTCCCAAATTTTATACTTGCATGACTTGCTTGCTTCTACCTTGTATGACGCTTCAGTAAATCTTTCCAAGCAGTGGAGGATACTTAACTCCATGAACCTATAAGCATGACCCAAACACATTATACAAGTAATTGGTAGTATTTGAAATAACTGAAGACATACGTTTGAAAAGATGAAGGTTATTCGTTATTTCGAGATATTCCGTAGTTCCATATTAAACGACTGATAATGATGCTGCATATGTTCGTAAGCACAGAAAATAATGACATCTTTTCTGTGGAACTGGATCAATACTAACTTTGGGAAGTATCTTCCCCACAGCGACTGAATATGTTAAAGACATACACACTAAAATTGGAGGGCCGTACAATCATGAGGCACATAATACGCGATGTTGGCAATCATTATAACTTGTGGAGAGGTAACGCTGAGCAAAACCCGGAAAGTACAACCCACCCTCTAAAAGCTGCTGGCAGGCTTTCTCACATGGCCACATTGGACGAGTGTCTTACTCGTACATATGGGAACAGAGGTGAAATGGCTGTGATCGTAAACACAAGCTCTTTAGTCCACTCGTCCACCTGGGGCCTCTATCTGAATATCATTACTCAGTAGCAGTTGGAACCTCGTTTTATTGAAGGTTATTTCAAGAGTGTTACATAAGAAAACTCTTTTTCACCTAAATAGAGAAAGTCGTATCACTTGTTTACGACCTTATTGTCACTCATATGAACGTCGATTATAGAGTGGAGGTCATATTTGAACCTGTGACACTCTGAATCCGAACATTCTATGTCTGATTATCTAGATCTCATCATCGCTACGCTTTAAGTAGTTTGCCGTAACATACAGTACAAATGTCCCTACTTGCGAGATATGGTCATGTGTAATTTTTTTACCCCTGGTTAGACTTTACGTATTAGGATTCGTAGTTGTGTTGTTTCCTCGCCTTCTATTTCTTACATCCGCATTTGATAAATCGAGAACCTTGAGGTGATAAAGCATCTGAAACTAATTTAAAGGTAGCTGAGAGAGATGAGTAAAAAAGAATTAAACAAAGAAACTAATAAGGACATTAGCATATAACTTGTATCAGCTCAGAAAACGGAGTTATATTCGGAAATTAATCCTATCTGAATATCATGGTATAAGATACTGAGTCAATGGAAAAGCTCAGAATTCAAATGATACCTTCTTATAATAGATTCCTTTATCAAGCGCCTATGTGCGTGATATATCTCAGGAAATTAAAATAATTACTTACGAATTATGTCTCCTTCCTATAGTAATCATTGTCCCCCAGAACATTTATCCAGTTTTATTCGTACTACTTTCTCGCTTTGTTGAATATTATTTATTTCTAACTTTGATTCCTAAAATGATTACATAATCGATAAATTCCTCAAATAATTTAGTCAGGAAGCACGCAAGAATTTGGGTCTGTTTTGCCAATTAAACCATTTTGTGGGACTGTAGATATCTATTTGTGGATATTATACCTTTAAGTCCTCACGTAAAATATATGAACAGGGATATACTTGTCCAACAAACAATAAAATACATGTTTAGATAATTGTCTTGATCGTAGGACACAACCCGCATTGCTGTTTAACAATTTGAGCATGGCAAACAGATTGGGAATGCAACGAAAAATGAAAAACGTTTAAAAGGAATGAAGGTCTCTCACAAATTAATAGTATGGGATTAACACCAAAAGGCTGTGAAGCAATGAAGGCAATAGTAAAGCGTCAAGTACAAAAGAGTACTTCCTTACACTTATCTCGACATTGTTTACCTTGATTATTCTAATGTGAAGATATATCAAGAGGTACTCGACCGATCTCTCATGTAACATAGGCCTCTGAAACGAATGTTTAATTTGACAGAGATTTCGTAAAGTAAGATAGTATTTGTGTCTTTTTCAAAATAAATTTTGCTCATTTCAAGCTATTTCAAGTCACCTAATCAGGCATGGCTACCTTGAATATGCTTTATCGGTCTTTACAGCAAAACATATATAGAAAACAATTGCCCTGTAGTAGTATTTTGTTCCGCGTGATATGACAAGCTAATCCAAGTCTGGCCCATAACCAACCCAGTCTTCAGAGAGGTTTATAAATAAATGACCCATGTGAGCTCCGAAAACAAGAACTATTGAATACTTTATTTCATGGACATACACTTTGTCATTGTCGTTGATATTCATATTAGTTCTTTGTTCTAGAAAGGACACATATATTTAAATCATGTAAAATGGTCCGTTACTAATTCTGTCATGAGTTATGGAAACAGACATTCGTCTGAGATTGGGTCAAAATAGATAAAGTAATAAAATCAGTAAATATAGTGACGATTTAACCTAAAAGACGGTAATAAAATTGTTAGCATTATCATATATTTTCCTCATTTGTATGCTTACATCTTCTTTCTTGTCTTCAAATCACTTTCGATTCTTGAAGCTTTTTCATTTTATCATCTGTTGCTCGTGTCATTTCTGTGACATTTTTAAATATTAATGGTATTTTTTATAACTCGTGTTTCGTCTAACGTAATTAATTTATTAAAGTTTTGTTCCTTTAGGTCTGATATTTAGCTATGGTAACCTTACGCAAGATTTGACACTAAGGAACGTGGATGACGCCTGTAGTCCTGTTGTAACATCATCGTTACAATTTCCAATGCATGGAATACTTTACAATGACATCTATGTAAGTAGACAGATTGTGGCACAAATCGTTATGAATTTATTTAGATACATGACGAAAGAAATGAAAATCGTATATTAGTAATAATCGCTGCATATTTGTTTGATATACATAAAACAAGTCCTGCACAATATTGCAGTTCTACCTATAAACATAATGGTTAGGAGAGGTAATAAGTGTTAG
>JAECUM010028667.1:0-10038 GCA_016617855.1 Megalonaias nervosa | reverse complement strand
AAATTTACAAAAATGATAATATAGAAAGTGAAATTTGACAAACTTAAACTGAAAGTGAAAGTTTGAAAAAATATTTGTTAATGAAAAATTAAAAGTAATAATTGGTTATGAAAATAAAAGCTGAAAAACAAATATCCGAAAATAAAAACTTAAAATAAAAATTGAAACAAAATGAACAAAAATAATTTGGAAATGAAAATTGAAATGAAAACTTAAAAAAATGCAAATTTGAGAAATTAAAATTTAAAAAACTCAGTTTGAAAATGAAATTGTAAAATGATAAATTTAAAATGAAAAGTTGAAAAAAAAATTGAAATAGATATAAAAATGAACTTCACAAAGGAAAATTAAAAAGCGAAAAGGAAGAAACAACAATTTGAAAATGAAAATTAGAAATGGCTATGGAAAAGAAAATTTAAAAATAAAATGAAATTTGAGAAACTCAGTTTAAAAATGGAAATTCAAGATTAAAATAAAATATTAAAAATCCGATTTAAAATGAAAAAAAAATGAAATTTCAAAACTAAACTAGATATGAAATTGAAAAGGAGAATTGGAAAAATGAAAAGTGAAAAACGACTTGAAATTGAAAACTGAGAAAAAAAATGTAAAAAATGAAATTTGAGAAACTAAATTTTCAAGCAATTTCAGAGTTAGTGTGAGCATTAAAATGCGTCTTAAAATAAAGAACGTATATGCTCTCTTTGATGGTAAACAAAAGTACTGAATTTGTTTAATCAACATTACGTTTCTTGTCTGATAGCATATAAGTATATTAGTAGTGAAGGGGGGGGGGCGATCTAGGGTTAAAAAAGGGTCCCGGCACTCTGGGGACAATGGGAATTTAACATGGGGAATTTAACATAGGGAATGTATAGCGACAAAATATTGGACCTGTCTAGGGACAAAGGGATTTAACATAGGGAATTTAGAGCGGCAATATATTGGTCCTGTCTAGGGACAATAGGATTTGAACAGAGGTGACGTCAAGGTACTGATACCTGGCAACAATGTTGCAAGTGGCTGACCTCAATCGGGCCGAACAGTGTGGCAAGGGGCTGACCTGAATACGCGTTATTCTAGGGACAAATAGAGACATAGACATAGAGACGTGGTTAGAGACAGGGTCAGTGACAGGGTTAGAGACACAGACATATTACACAAACATAGATTTATGAACATAAATCTATCACACAAAAAATCGACTAAAAGTTTTTAGGCAAGAGATGATAGGCATCTTTTCGAAGCAATGAAGTGGCCCTGAAAAGGGCCTTTTAACTTTCTTCTATTTTCTCTCCTCTCTTCTTCTACTCCACCAACTTCTCATCTTCTCCATCACATTTTTCGTCGTCTTCTTCTTTTCCTCCTCCTTCTCCTCCTCCTCCTTCCTTTTCCTTCTCTTGTTTCCTCTTTTCGTTTTCTTCTTCTTTCATCAATTTTTTGTTATAAGTTCTTATCTGTTATTTTTCCTCTTTGTCCTCCTTTTCTTCCTTTTCCTCCTTGATCATTTCTCTCAATCGTTCCTTAGCCTTCCTTAAATTGTTAATCTCCATCTTTACACGGTGGGTGAGTAGTAGATTAAAACAGGTTTCTGTCTCAAAGACCATAATCGTATTCAAAAAGTTCGGAAGATCACCGGGTCTTCAACAATGATCTATATAATATTTTATGACCATCAACAATTTTTGTCAACAAAATTTATGACAAATTTGCGATAGTCCGAACTTTTTGAATACGATTATGGTCTTCGATCCATAAACCTGTTTTTATCTACTACTGGCGGAAGTTTATTTGTTAGAGATTAGAAATATAATATAAATTTTTATAGTGAGCCAATAAAAAGTGTTGGATTTAATCTAACTAACAGATTTTTTAAACAATTCAATTCCATTAAATCAGCTTCAAGATATACTGGTATAGAACCTAATATAATAAGCAATTGTATTAAAAAGGTTGGTTATCATCTGTCGAGCAAGTACGGATCAGTATGGTTGTTTGCTAGTGAAAACGATGAGCGAATAACAGGATAGACAACTGATCCAATGTTATTTATCGACAACATGATTGATGTACTTTTGATAACGACCTTAAAAATTTATTTATTAATGTTAGATAAAATTACGAATATTTTTTATCATAATCTTTTTCGTATTCGCCAACTCTTTTTGGCATAATGTCAGTTAACATGCTGTCAGTAATACGAAATTCACGAACTAAATCATCCATATCGTACTTAACACCCCTTAAATACGATTTTATTTGATCAAGTAATTTTTATACGTTATTATAGCATTTTTACAAGCGCTTTTTTTCATTCCAAATTTTGGCTCAATTTTTTTTTAACATAACCGTTATTGAGACACCTACTCCTGATATTATCAGCATAAATGGATTTAATGATGCTCCACAAACTATTCCAGTTACAGTTAAAACCAGCGGCAGATATGAAGTAACATAAAACGTATAACATTTCCATACTTTTTTTGGATAAAATTTATAGTACTGAATTTACACATCAACATCTTGTTTTGGAATATTGTCGGAGATGTGACTGAAGGCGATGATTTTTTTTCATTATATTATTACAACACAGTAATAGTTCTAGCACCAGCAATCGAATCAAGAAAATTACGAAAATCATTGTTGTCTGCTATAAAATTTCTATATTTGTCATCAACATCTGATGAAGTATTCTCGTATCGTTTATCCGTTAATACCTCATCTTTTCTTAACCAGCTGTAAGATTTAAACGTGTTTCTGACTATATATTTATAATACAAAGTTGCGTCGGCAAGCTCAGTAGTTACATTTTCTGTTTTATCAACATAACCGAGTACTAAGCTTATTTGATCGAAAGTAAAATTTTTGAGAACAAGATGCTGCCTAATAATTGCGTAAGCAGTTGCAGAATTTGCTAATATTAATATTCGAATCCTTTCTCTGGTAAAGTTTTTATTTAAATCTCCAGTAAGGATAGTTACTGCAGTACTTATTTCCATATAAGGTTTTGTAAATATTTTATCAACTTCATCAAAATATATTAGTAACGATTATTCTCTAGAGCGCTCCAGGGATGGAAATGGAACATCATCTTCCTCACTAATGTCATAGTATCTATTAGTCTTTTGAAGACTCACAGAATTAATATCGTCAAAAAAATTTTCTCTTTCATCTTTATTAAATTTACTAATTTTGTTGTCAAGATCTTTGATTATTGATAGAGATTTATTAACAATAATTGGATCAAACTCAGGGTTTTTTCAGACAACATCGGTAAAATTGCGTTTATGTACGATTTAATTAATAACTCCACATCATTTGTTAAATTAACTACTTTAGTTAGTGCTTCTTTGTCTTGGTAGTATATACCAAGATGATTAAAAATTTCTCGTTTTGAAAAAATATCATTTAATTTTTTTATTGCTTTTTAATCTTTTTTTCTTTATCTTTTGGTAATATGTTAAGCCGGTTTTTACTATCATTAACCCGCTTTTCTTCTTGAGGTTTTACGCCATGAGCTCGCGATCTTATTACATTTGATTTAACTATTATATCAACATTTTCTTTATCAAGTTCGAGTAATGCTTTTCTTAGTGTGTTTTAAATTTCTTTTTGTTCATCTAAACAATCATCAGGATGACAATATCTAGTTATTTTATCAAATTTTTCCAATGCTTTTTTTAGCTGTGTTCCTCTCATACTTCTAACGCTTATGAAATTAATTTGAGCTGGTGTTAATTTATCCGACAAGTTATCAGATAAATCAGCAAGCAATTTTTTCATTTGGTTAATTTTTTCTGTTGTTTCTATCTCCTCACCAGTACCAGTACTAATTTTATAGTTAACGTTAAAAACACTATCATACAATTCTTTAGCAACTGTTATAATTGGTGGCTCTGACATTATATTTTATAGTCTACACTAAATCATCCAACGAAAACAACTGCCAATAAGATAAACCGGGATTAGTGGGTTCATATCGAGTAAAGTATAATCTATCAAATTTATATTTTGTAAGAGATGATGTTAGTTATGTTATTTCTATTGGTGTAGTTCCTATTGGGGTTCTTATTGTGTAATATAAAGCTGACCAATTACTGTTATCATTTGATCCTTCGAGCTTCCAGTCGAGAAATCTTTCTATATTGCTATGTCTTCCTCGTAGAATAAACTTCCATATAGCAACCGCGAACGGACATTCTATTTTGATCCAGTAATTACTTGCGCCACCAACAACTGCCCATTCGTTAACTGAGTCATCAGATAGTGTAACGTTATGACAATTATATTGTGTTGTATTATATACCGACGATGCTGATATTGTAAACCCGTTTATTTTTTGTTTGGTTTGTATATTTGTACATCGGGGTATCAGGCCAGTATTGTTTTTGGCGTACAATATTACTCCGCCTGAGCGAAGTACACTATCAACATAAGCTTTATTGACCAGATCACTACCGGTTGTTGGTGTAGCTAATGAGGTTATTTTATTAGTTCCCATGCTTAATGGTCCTGTCATTGAATCTCCAGCTTTACTTAACAGGTTTGTGGTTATAGAATCGACGTACGTTTTATTTGTTAGATCAGAGCTATTTGTGGCTGTATAAATTGAGGTTATTTTATTAGCTCCCATGTCAATCGATCCTGTCATTGTTCCGCCGGCCCTGTCAAGTTTGTTTGTTGTAATAGAGTCAACATAAAGTTTATTAGTTAAATCTTCGGATTGTGTTGGTACGTACGTCGAAGTAATTTTATTACTTCCCATATTTAAATTTCCTGTCATCATTCCGCCAGATACATGTATCAGATCAACATCCTTGGAATCAACATAAGTTTTATTAACCAGATCATCATCATTTTCAGCTACATACGTCGAAGTAATTTTATTAGTTCCCATATTTAAATTTCCCGTTATCGTTCCGCCGGATTTGTCAAGCTTGTTCTCGTCCACATATTTTAGTTGTAAATAACTTACAGCTTGTGACTGGCTGGTGTTAGCTGGTGGATATGCAGTTTACAAACCCACAATTTTATTTCCTACCATATTTAAATGTCCCGTTATCGTTCCGCCGACTTTGTCAAGTTTGTTGTCAACAAATTTTAGTTGTGAAAAACTTACAGCTTGAGTAGGATTAGCGTTAGTTGGTGGATAATCTACTTCTAGACCAAGCACTCGTTGATTTGACATAAATAGGTTTCCTGTCATTGTGTCGCCGGTTTATTTTTTTGACTAGCTCTGACGCGCCAACAAATGATGTTTCGTCGGCGGCAACAGATTATGTAAGTGTTGTTCCAAACTTTGTGCAGTAGGTCATATTATATAAATTATATATAAATAATATCAACTATACTAAATTTTGACGCCGAAGGGCTAGTGCAGAACAAACACAATAACGAACTTCCAGATTGTCATTATCTTATTGTTGATTGTACAGGATCTGGTAAAATAAATCTTTTGCTAAATCTCTTACTAAACGACAACTTTAACTACGATCGGGTATATATTTACACAATTAATCCGCAGCAGGATAAATGCGAGTTTTTACGCGAATACAACGATAAACTTCGTGACGAGCTTGACGCTGGCGATTATATATTTTTAATAAAACAACCGGAAGAATTAATTCCTGTCAACGAACTTGACTCGTCCGAGCATAAAATAATTGTGTTTGACGATATTCCTCTAAACAATGAGGAGATGAACAAGATTAAATCGTATTTTTCATTATCGCGTAACATAAAATGTAATTCAGTTTATCTTGCGCAAGGATTTTACGACGTTGACAGATTTATTAGGCGAAATACAGGATGTTTTATATTATTTCCAGGGCTAGATAATGTTGATGTGAGAAATATGCAAACGAACAATGTGGTGGCGTGACAAAAGATAAATTTATTGAATTATATCATCAAGCAACCAAAGAAAAATATAATTTCTTTTTGTTTGATAAACTAGCACGTGATCCAGCTAAAATGTTTCGTTGTTGCATCGGCACATTTTTATATCATATATAAAAAATAAGTAATGGACAAACATAAAAAAAAATTGATTTACTAAAGAAATTTATTGAAACTCGAGCTGCTTTTAAGAAATAGCTGGAGGAGAACGTCGAGGACAACGTGGTGTCGAAGAAACAACCGCTAAACTTTTTAAGCCTGTTACTGAAGCAGTGCTTGGTAAACAACCAGAAATATCAACGTTGTCCTCGGAACAAATAGAAAAATGAAAGAAAAAGGTTTGTTGGGGCAGTTAAAAGAACAACAAGAAACACAGGCTGAGAAAATTTTACTAAAGAAATAAAAAAAACCTCTAAATTAGAAGATATGATTAATTACCTTAAAACACATAAAGAAATTATTAATGTACCTGATGAACTTGCAGAAGAATATGCTCAAATTTTTACGAACAAAGATGTTAAAGAATTATCAAATAGAGCTAAGGAATCTATACACGATGAAGAGTTTGAAAGTTTTATTGAGTCTTCTCTTAGAATTTTAGATATTTAAAAAGACATCCAAGACATCAGGGGCAACAAAAACAACAAAGAAAAAAATTGGACACTTGAAGAATATACAACATTCATGGAAGCATTAAATCCAACTATGGCTCGAGGAAAGATGGCGCATTTGGAAGTAGATAAATATAAAACTCCTCAAGAATTTATAATTTTATTTACGCATATGCGTGATGCGGTAATTGCATCCATTATATTTGATTTCATAAAAAAATACCGAGAAAGTGACCCTCCATATAAACAAAGTTTTTATGCAACACTTGGAAGATTTGAAAGAAACCGTAAAAAATTTTTAGTTGATGAAAAACTCGGTTTTGGTGTCCGGATTTTTAAATCCAACGAAGAAATGGTTGACCGACTTATGTTGTTGATATCATCAAAAGGAACAGGTAATACAGGTACTGAAATCGACAGCGAGATATATTAG
The DNA here is from genome assembly GCA_016617855.1 of Megalonaias nervosa. Classification (NCBI taxonomy): domain Eukaryota; kingdom Metazoa; phylum Mollusca; class Bivalvia; order Unionida; family Unionidae; genus Megalonaias; species Megalonaias nervosa. The sequence goes on along the minus strand of JAECUM010028667.1, from coordinate 3,096 downwards.
ATCATCTTAGATCTAGCAGATTACTAACATCAGACAAATACGAAATTTTACATAACGATCTTATATAAATGTCAACAACACTATTACTTGACTCATCACAAACAACAAAAAATAGCGCAAACTTTTCTGTCTACTATAATCCGCCAATAATACTGGATCCCGGTAACCAGTACGAAATCGGATTAATTTCCGCTACGATATGGCATTCTATGGCAAATATAAAAACAAACGTCAATGATGACTTTACATTTAATTCTGGTGCAACGACGTCAGTCAAAATACCACAGGGGGCATATAATATAACTGATCTCAACAAAATGATTAAAGAGCTAATCGGCACTGCCGCGGACAATTTTGAATTAACTCCAAACTATAATACGTTACGAGCTAGAATTACATGAAAAAATAATTTGATAATCGATATTTCACTAGCGACTAGTATTGCGTCGCTGTTGGGCTTTAAGCGCCAACAATATGGCAGTGTTACAGAACAAACGTTTTCGGCGGACGGAGATCTACCAGTTAATATAACAGAAGTAAATACAATACTGATTAATTGTTCTATTGCATTGGGGTCTTATTCAGCGCTAGGAAGTCGCGGGCAAACAATCTAAAGTTTTTCGCCAGATGTTCCGCCTGGTTCATTGATGCAAATTACTCCCCGACAAATAATATACTATCCGATTACTCCTGAAAATCAGATCACATACATAAGTATGCAACGAACAGATCAATCAGGACGGCAAATAGATCTTTACAACGAAATTGTCACGTATTATTTACACTTGCGCGCAACAACGTAGGCCATAATTTTGTAAACTTAATTTAATAACAACGATGAGACAAAAAAAAAAGTTTATCGAAGAAAAATTGTAGGTGGGTTTTTTGGAAATATATTTACGAAGGTGATCGAAAGCATTCCTGGAATTGCACGTAAAGTATCACCAATTGCACTTGACGCCGGTAAAGCTTTTGCGACGGGAGCATTAAGTGCGGCAGACACCGCAGTAGGACAAAAGGTTGCTGATAAAATTAAAGGTGCACCGCCGCCTTCAACAGCAGAAATAAAACGGGCAATATCAGATATTGCACCCGCAGCAGAAACTGAACGAGCTATGATAGCTTCAACAAACAAATTGCTGTCGCCACGCGGCGAGGAGGTGGTTCGTAAACTTGTAGCGAAAACAAGAATAACTCTTGCTGCTTTTTAGTCAAATTTTATCGACTACAGAATAAACAATGTCAGTCAAAAATTATCTTGATCTTGCCGAAGAACACGATACTGACGATACAGTAATAGAATTCGAGTATGTTGAGTATTTTGACGAAAACTCAAATGAACCAAATAAAGCTGGCGTTAGAACTTTTAACATAAGAGATGAGGAGGTGTTTCTGTTGCCGCACAAGGCGGTGTTGGAAATTCGTGGTAGATTAATGAACATGGCTGTACCACCGGGTGCTATTGCAGCTGGTGCAGAAATTGCACTTGTCAATAACGGTTGGAGTTTATTTAAAACTGCACGGTACCAACTGGCGAATCAAACCGAAGAAGATATTTCAATGCACTTGCCTATAGCAAGTACAATACTAAATGTTGTCTCTTTCAGCGACGATTATTCAAGATCAATAGCCACAAATATGATGTGGTTTAAAGATACATCAACTGGAGCAGCTGTTTCAAACGAGTTTCGTATTGGTGCTGGTGTTCCTGCTGCAGATAATAATAATTCAATCGCCAATTCAGCTGGTAATGCGGCTGGTGATATCGGAGATGCAATAAGGTTAGCTGTTGCAAATATACGTAATATAAGATATAATGAAGGATATGCTAAACGAAAAACATTTGCCGCAGGATCTCGACAAATAATGATGATGCTTCCGTTAAGTAGAATATTTGGATTTTGCCGCGAATATAACAAAGTTTTTCATGGGGTAAAACATGCACTTATTTTAGAACGAGCTGATACAAACGATTGTATAATGCACGCTGCTGGTGCAGGTGATGGACAATTTATTATTACAAGATTGGCATTGTGGATGCCACGAGTTGTTCCATCTATTGCTAAAACACTGGAACTCGAACCGTTATTGACCTCATATACGAAAAAGATATATTTTTAGCAAAACATAATTTATCAAACAGTAATTCCTAACGCAATTGATTATACATGGCGTGTTACAACTACGCCAAGCGAACAATCACGGCGACATTTGTTTGTTGTATTTCAACGACAGGCACGTCATGGTGATCAAGAACTTAACAACTCCATATTTGATCAGCCTGATGTTAGACGAATATTTGTACGAGTAAATTCTAAACAATATTCCGAACGCACAATCGAATGTAATTTTGCTCCGGACGCCGACGGAAACGTATCTCGGCCGTACATGTGCCTCATGGAGGCTATGCAAAAAATATCAAGATGCGGACAGTGGAAGTCAAATCTCCGTCGAAGAATTCCGATCACTGTACCCAATATTTTATTTTGACATATCAAAATATCCCGAGCGAGTTATTTGATCGACTGTTGATACTGAAGTCACTTGGACACTTGGAATAATTCCAGGGGAAGTGTATAAAACATATGCGTTGATTGTCAGTGATAGATTCTTGACGACTGACTCAGTCAAAGGTAAAATGACTGTCCAAGTTTAATCTAACAAACAAGTATAAAATGAAAACAGAATACATAACCAATGAAATATACCTTACGCCCCGGCCAAATTAAAAAATTATCAACTGCGGTTGCCAAACGTAATTCTGTCTCCGTAAAAGGAAAAAATTCTCGAGCGCGGACGCGTCTGAAGTAAAAGTATACCTCACGCCCAGCCAAACCAAAAAATTAGATCAGGGAAAACCCTTCATCCTCAAAATATCCGCTGCATAAGTAAAATTTGTGGCAAAACACGGCGGATTTTTTGGACCAGCACCTTCTGTGATTTTACCAAAACTTTTACCGGTGCTGGGAACACTTGGACTATTAGCGGCATCTGGGGAAATATCTGGAGCAACTAAAAGGGCGGTGTCCGGCGACGGAATCAAACAAATTTACCGCCATTAGTTTTATGTAAAAATAATAGTATAATGCCAGCTAA